>JAMZAV010014952.1:0-12928 GCA_024449915.1 Sweltsa coloradensis | reverse complement strand
TCTTATTTTCATTCTCATACATATTTTATTTTGCTATTACTTTCATCATCTTCAATTTATTTGTTATTTATACACTTAGAAAACATCTAATCATCAAACATACCTGCATTAACTCTTCTCATTTACTTTCATTCACAGGCGGCGCAATATACCTAACCGTTGAAGCGCCCTAGTTTCTCACGTCGTCGTAGGGTCAGGACAAAAACGTTTCATTTGCCCGGATTAAAATTTAAAATTTGATGTCCATTTAAATGGACACAGGGACTGAAGGGGTTAAACTTCCTTTAATTCCAATTGGATTCTTGGCATATTGCATAGGTATTCTCCCAATTGATGAAATTATGGTTTTCATACATGTTCTGCGATTTTTGAATTATGTACTTTCCGCTGTGTTACATACTTACATACTACATATCTTGTTGCTTGCACTATAATTTATACATGTCTTCATGCATTACACAAATGTGATGCCATTCTGTAAGTCTGTTATTTAAAGGTTTATTCGTTGAGTTCGAAGCACTTGCCCTAGGTTTACTAAAGCTTGGTGGAAGCATCTAAGTGCTTCTTTTACGTAAAACGAAAAGTGTAAACAAGTACCCTAACTGCTTACATTTCTTAATGTTAAGCGTCAGTGTGATTCAAATAAAATCGCATAATTACACCATTAAATGATTTAAAAACTAATTATTTTACTCAGTATAACTCCACAACCACCACATTCTAGCAAAATAACACGTTCATCTCAAATGATCGTAATTTTGTAATCCCTTCCGAAAAAAACCTCCAGTGTTACAAATAAACAAAAGTGAGTTCACATGCAATTCTACATTAGTCAGAGTCTTCCACAGTGTTTCACGTTCTTTCAACCGCCGGCAGTTTTCAAAACGCCTAAACATGATTTTTATTTAGAAAATAAGCACCACACAACATCTTGACTCTTATTTTTAAAGCGAATAGTGGAGATAAAAACACATTTTCTTTCTACCTGACAACGGCAAATGTATTGTGTGCGCCGGTGTTTGGTGATAAGCAGTGTTTTTTGATTCGATTTAATATAAGTTGTGACCCGGCACCTCCACCAAAGTTACCTTCCATTGATTTCCCTTCTAACCCTCCTACTCACATGTCAGAATGCATCTTGAACCATCATGATTTCAATCCATAACCCTTAGGTTAAAACACTGAACCTCAATGCCTTGAACCTACCGCATAACGGTTTAGTATTATGTAAACTCATAGTTTGCTTGGCACAATTCATTCACATTTTCACCATATGAAGACAATATGCTTGGGTGGGGCAGATGCATTTTTGTCATTCTCTTTGAAATAAACATTTCGTGAAATCCTCTATAAGCTTTATTGAACTCTTTTGTAATCAAATTAATAATTTTGCTTTTGCTTTTATTATCTTCTACGTAATTTATTTACGTATTTGAATTTAGAAAACAATATAATTATAAAACACACCATTCACTCATTTAATTATCGTTGAACATCACAGGCGGCGTAATATGACCTAAATGGTTAAGCGCCCTAGTTTCTCACGTCGTCGTTTTTCCTTTGTCATACGACAATACTCCCCGTATGGGCCCAGGAGAGAATTGGCCCAGAACATGGCTTTGCTAATCGTTAGAGGCGATTCAAGAGAAAAGTCCACCTCGAAACATCAGCTGGTAAGAGCGGAGCGTTATTGAACCATTTTGTAAACAAATTAATATTATTTTTTCTTTTACTATTATTATCTTCTCCGTCATTTTATTTTCGTATTTAAACCTAGGAAACAATATAATCATGGAACACATTTCATTAAATCATTTTATTAACTTACAATATTACAGGCGGCGAAACATGACAAAACCAATTGAAGCGCCCTAGTTTCTACCTTCGTCGTCATTGTTTTGTCATAACATTGAGATGATCTGTGTTGCTTGACGTCTATATCAATGCACTAAGGCAGTTCGATGACGATGAAGGACGGTTTTAAAAAAAACAGGTCTTATTTGGGATTCGATTCCATACGTCCTCGAAGAGATATACTATTCGGACCAGCACCCTAATAGTCGGCCTTTGTGCCATCGCGGACGGCATAATACGTTCTTCATTTGTGTACTATCAATACGTTTATGACGGCGACAGGCATATCAATTCCCAGAGGGAAGATGTTCTTGGCTTTATGAAGACGGAAAATTTTAAATACACCGTCTGGGCCCGGGGTAGAATTGGCCCAAAGCATGGCTCTGCTAATCGTTAAAGGCGATTCAAGAGAAACATTCCACCTTGCAAATATCAGCTGGTACGTAAGGGAGTAATTTACTCCCCGAAACTATAAGCGAGCTCTAGCAATCGTCGTCGACTAACTTGTCCTCTACCCTTGACAACCTCCCCGACGACGACGACGACGACGACGACGACGACGACGACGACGACGACGACGACGACGACGACCGACGACCGACGACCGACGACGACGACAGACGACGACGACGACGACGACGACGACGACGACGACGACGACGACGACGACGACGACGACGACGACGTCAATGATACCATGAACGATGACAAGGACGATGACGACCGTGACATGAGAATCCCTTATTCCTCCCCCAATACCCGTGGCTGGTTCTGACCAGCATGGGCTCTCCTCTCCATATCCCCTAGGCTAGAGTGGTGCATTCTGACCTAACGGTTGACGCGTCCTTTATAAAAAAATCTCAATTTTTTAAATTCCAATTTAGGGAAATATATCTCTGCGATCTATATCGAACCAGTATAGTAGGTCCGACATCAAATCGAAATACAACGGTTTAGGTCAATCATAAAATCGAGAAAATACGAAAAGGTCGTCGATTAGTTCGTTTCACAGCTGGATTAAGTTGGCTCCTCGGAATCCGTCATGTAATATATGTTACGCCCTGGGTGGCTCCCCCCCCCTCTAACGGCCGTTTACTTCCTGTTGGACAAGTTTTATGTCGACAGGGGATAACAATGATAAGTTATAGACTGCTTAGTTAGAGCTTTCAGTGCAGCATTTTATGTCGTATGAGAGTATTGTGTGGGCAATGAAGGTTAGTAATTCTAATAAGTGTAGGTAGGCAATATTCTTTTACTGATTCTAAGAATAATCTTGTTACACTCAACAGCAGTTGAGAAATAAGATAGTCAAATACGTTTGAATAACTGTTATTGTTTCCCCCGTATTTGTGTAATATTATGTGATGCGTTGTCCTTAGCACATCCCACATCCCCTAGTCTAAAGTGGTGCATTATGCCCTAACGGTTGACGTGCCCATACTTTAAATAAACTAAACTCGATTCATTGTCAACACGGTAATAGGGTATGTACATTGACTTTAATTTTATAACATTACAATCTTATTCAGTCGTTTATTTGATTTTTAAATGAGACTAAAATGTATTAAACATGAACAATTTTTTTATCAACTTATCTAAACAGCTTCAAGTCAATGTTATGTTTACATACAATGACTTTGAAATTTTAAACCACTAAACAAACATTACCATATACATGTTATTTGTTTGGGGCGACCTCTGTACATATGTAATTGTATTTGCAATTCCTTAAAAATACTCATTCAAGTTTAATTATAGATGGTGATTTAATAGCATGGAGATCCTGTTTTATTGCTTTCTTGCGCATTTATTCAAATACAGTCTAGTTTGTCCCCTTACCCGAGGCTGGTTCTGACCAGCATGGGGCCCATCCTCCCCCCCCCCCCACCCCCTTAGGCTAGAGTGGTGCATTATGACCTAACGGTTGACGCGTCCTTAATCTAAATAAACAAAAAATAAAACTGTCGGACATCAGTCGATTTTCAATTTATTTCCCGTTCCAGATATCAAGAGTGGATACAAGCAACGGTTGTTGGATTTGCGACAAGCATCATGGGATGTGGTGCAAAATAACAAATTACATAGTGTGATGCCCCACACTGACTAAAAAACCTCTTCCTTTGCCTTTCGACTCTCACATCTAGAGAAGAGGTGGTATTGTCCAGAATTTGAATAGGGCGCACAAGTCTAACTCACGGATATCTCTCAACCAGAGAAAAGGTTGTTCCCAAATGTGACACATGTGATGTACTTTCAACCGTACATCATATGCTAGCAGAATGTACCAAATATGATGCCTTGCGCACGCAATTTGTTCTCTCCCAATCATATGAAGAACTTCTTTCATATAATAACAGCGACAAACTTTCTAAATTTCTCATTGAAAGTAATTTATTGAACATAATTTAATTCACCTAATATTCATTTCTTCAATTATTTATTTCTATTCACATATATAACTTTTGTTTTGCTATTACTATCATCATCATAATTTTCTTTTTTCATGTCATCATTTTATTTTCTTCTATATACACTTAAAAAACAATATCATCAACAAACACACCATTAACTCATCTCATCAACTTTCAATATCACAGGCGGCGCAATATGACCTAACCGGTTGAAGCGCCCTAGTTTCTCACGTCGTCTATAACGTCGGTGGATCAGTAGGTCGGTACAAAACACTCTGTGTACAAGTTTGTACCGGCGACCGAGGACACGAGGATATTATTCCTCACAATTAGCAGTCACTTCCGCCAAACAATTATGAATTGAAACACGTAAAAGCTTCTTGCTAACGTTTCCTCCGCCGAGAGATCACTAAATAAATTACTATGAAACCATCTCTCTCATGAGGAAGTGGATTTGTTTAAAAGCCGGAAGATAAAATAACTGAAACTTTTAAACGACCTTTTGATGTACAAACTATTGTAATAAAATCACAAATTTGTTTACATTAAATCTGTTTTTTTTTTTTTTATTAAATGCTTATCTAAGAGTGTTAGTTAAATCAACATTTAAATCAAATATTTTAGTTGTTCAAAGCATATTTGGGGTCATCGTCATTTTATTTTGTTATACATATATATACTTAGAAAACAATCTATTCATTAAACACACCATTAACTCATCTTATCAACTTTCAATGTCACAGGAGGCGCAATATGACCTAACCGGTTGAAGCGCCCTAGTTTGTCACGTTGTGTTTGCTTTTCTTGTTTTTTGTTAAAGACTAAAATATATCACAAAGTAACCACCAATATATCTCACATAAATAGTTTTTATTTATTTAAAATTTAATTAAGTGTTACTCATTAAAATACACAATGGTGATAATATATCTTGCACACCGAGCAAGAATTGGGCCAAAGCAACCCCGTCTGGGCCCGGGGTAGAATTGTCCCAGAGCATGGCTTTGCTAATCGTTCAAGGCGTTTGTGTTATGTTATATTGACGAATACTTTCGTGGCTAGACATTATGTTAAGTTATTTAGAAATAATTGTTTTTACGGTTTAAAGGGTATTTAACCGCTAAACTCAAAAAAATATTTTTCATTCAGGCTAACTAGTAATGAATTTAGAAATTATCAGAAAAATTATTGGGGTCACCATGACCTCCCAAAAAATTGTCAATCATGACATTTTTCGAGCTAAGTCCCATCGGCAAAAATCTACCAACAGAATAACATGGGGACGATCTTTATGCCCTGTGACCTTGGAGGATTTTGATCCAAAAAATATTGGCCATTATTGAAGTACTCTACAGCCTTTTCAGTAAATTCTCTATATTTTGTTTTGTAATTTGGTCAAGTAGTTTGGTCAAAATATGCTGATTAACAAGATAGGGTGTGATTTTGGAATTCATATTTTTGCGTGTTTGAGGGTATATTTTGGGCACAGTTTTTAGACACGATGTTATAAAGGGGCGTTACGATACTATTACACTGTTCAAAAAAATCGTCAAATTACTGCAAATGTTTATTAGTAAATTTACTGCACGTATTCAGTTTTTTTTAATTTACTGGAAATGTTGTAGTAAACTACAAATTAGACGACAAATGCAGTAAAAAAACTAATCAAATTAGCTTAAGTTGAATGCACCATCAAGGAAAAATTAAGACAACGACTTCTTAAAATAAATGTTATCACAGTCTGGAACTTCGACGAAACTAATATCAAATATATTCCTAGACAAATAGTTAATCAAACGAGTTAATTGTTGCAAATAAATACCGATTTTCTGTAAATTTACGGCAAATGATCACTTTATTCTACGGACATGGTAATCAGTTGTTCTTACTGCATATAGTAAGAATATCATCAATTGTCAGTTGTTAGTAAACTAAACTATTTCACCAATCAAATCATCTACTTTCTGTAAATATACGGCAAATGTTGACTTAAATAAAATAAATAATAATAAATAATAATAAATAAAAATATAATTTTTCAGCTTGAAATAAAATGCGGGCCGAACCAATAATTCCTCAAACAGTGGATCATAAATTGATCGGTATGGTTCTAATATTCAACTTTTTAGGTCGTTAAATGTACGTCTATTGGAATAATATTCACTTAAAAATGGACAGTTAGCAGACTTTAAAAGGACGAGAATTCGATCCTGAAGGGTAGATAAATATCACTTGGCAGACCGAAACAATTATCCCTATGAAATTCTAACAATCGACCAATATGGTTCCAATCTTCACCATTTAAGAGTTGTCAAAGTAATAATGTAATCATATTTTCATAATATTCTCTTACTAGTGACCAGTTAACAGCGTTTAAAAGAACGGTTATTCGACACAGAAGAGTAGATTAATATCTTATATCACCATGCATGGCGGATTTCCGAAAGGACGAAATTTCGACCCCGAGGAGTACATTAATAATTAATATTAATTATATTATAGGCCTATCGTTATATTGTTATATAATATGACCAGGAATCCGAAACCCTACTTTTCGTATTGAATTTCTCATTTAAAACATAACTACATCTCCCAACATGATTCACTACAGACGCGCTTCAGGTATACGGTGTCTTGGTGTATTGGGTTTATCGACTAGGACAGTGTATACTCTTTCTCCAGGTGTACCAGGTTCGAGCCTCGCTGACTTCCGAGATTTTAATACCATGAAATTTATATGTAATATTAATCTTCGTACTAGCTATCAAATGATGCTTGTCTCTCTTACAGGAACGCTCGTTATCATAGTTTAATTGTTAAATTAAATAATTGTAATGCTCTATTAATCCCACTACAGGAGGAGAAATTTCAACCTGACGAATACTAAAATAATTCGTACGGGTCGAAATTTTTTGCTGGATCATGTAGTCGAATAACAAAACATTTGCCGTAAAATTACGGCATGTGGACTAGATTTTTAATTGCCAATATTGAGTTTAAAAACGGAACAAAATGCCGTATAAATACTGGATCATGTAGTATAAAAATAAACATTTGCCGTAAAACTTCGACAACTCAAACTCAGTAAAATAACAAATAGAATGATTTAAATTGCCAATCTTGTTCGAAAATTTACTACGCTTTTTCAAGTCGTAAAACACAACAT
Source organism: Sweltsa coloradensis (assembly GCA_024449915.1). NCBI lineage: Eukaryota > Metazoa > Arthropoda > Insecta > Plecoptera > Chloroperlidae > Sweltsa > Sweltsa coloradensis. Next base: position 5,497 of record JAMZAV010014952.1, on the reverse strand, counting down.
TTGCAGTAAAATAAAGAAATCGGACTTGCAGTAGAAAAACTGGAAATAGTTAGTAAGCAGTACTTCCAACGACATTTGCAGTAATTTGACGAAAATATTTTGAACAGTGTAGTCACTCAACGGAGCTATGCTCTAGTATCTATGTAGACCAAAAAAGAAGCAGGTTAAAGCCAATTTGAGAAATTTCCCAAACGCCAATTTTCGCAAATTTCTGGGTAAACAAATTTAAAATTCGTGTTAAATCATATTTTACAAGATATAATTTTTTAAACTGTCATTTTAGTGTAGTATTGTGTTATAGATCATCAACTTCTGGTTTCGAGACCCAATAGGGGCAAACTTTTACGTGTTACGTCAATTATACTAATTTATTTATATCGATTAAATAATAAAAATTATTTTAAATCTTACTACACTTACAATACGTACGCCTTGCCATTAATTCTACTTTTAATATTGCATTGCCAGCATGCAATAAAACAATGGCAGACGCAATTTATTAGACGAGTGAGTGAAGCGAATGAGGATATATAACGCCACTTGATCGGGTCTTCGTCGTGATTAATGTGATTGTAAAATGTATGTTTGTTTGGTCCCATACGGCCGAACGACCCAACAGATTGAGCTGAAATTTGAAACAGACATCCGTGATCACGTAACTGAGAACTACTAACAAAATGAGCAAAATCCGTTGCGATTTAAACCTACAAGAAATAATAAATTGGAAATTACGCTAAAAATGTGCAGGTTTCATCAACAATGCAATTATTGATATTTAATACAATCCAGAAATTAAAAAATCCATCCCGATCCACCGTCTCGGTGGTCTAGTTGGCTAAGGCGTCCACCCGGAAAGTGGGAGACTCGGGTTCGAACCCCGATCGGGATGGATTTTTTAATTTCTGGATTGTATTAAATATCAACAATTCCACCTACGGGAGTGTTTCCCGACTATCCAAATCGAGAAATGCAATAATTGTTCTTGAAAAAATCATTTTTATCAAACCATTTTTGTCAGGCTTACAGGTTACATGCATAGCAGTGACCAAGGTGTATCCAATCTTGCACGCTCAAGGTTCCCCTAAATTCCGGTGGGAGATTGAGTAAACCTTGCAATCGTTACTCGTATTTTGTACTAGCCATGTTTTCCATAGTATTGTATGCATTTCATAACATGTTTTATAATTTTGTAAATTCAACCCAATAATTAAAAAATATTTCCCGACCTGGGGTATGAACCTAGGTCTTCCACATTTCGGGTATATATAAGGGCGTTTTAGCCAACTAGACCGACGTTTGGCCAACGTTGGTATTAAGTTGAAAAATAAATGACCAGTGTCCGACCTTACATACCAAAATACTATGGAGAACCGAAGTTTGTGTTCCCGTGGGGAATGTTCAATCAATCATTTTTTGGCAAACAAAGTCATTTTGAAAAGTTGGCGCCATGCATTTTTATATCCGGGCATTGCTTCCATCTAGTGAGCAAACACGAAACTAACTAGATATGGTAGCCTATAGCTCGATTCACGCCCTATGGTGCTGTAGACAAAAGTTATACGGTAAGACCCAACCTGTAGGGCCTTTCGATCGAAAATATTCTAAGTCGAAATATTTTATACAGTAAGACACTACCAGGGGTATCTTTCAATCGAAAATGTTATGTCTTACGGCTCTTCTGTAAGGGTCCCTCCGTATAATTCTGTACTGTTTCTATCTTAAAACGTAACTGAAAGGGTCGTCCCGACATAAAGTTATACGGTAAGACCCAACCTGTAGGGCCTTTCTTTCGAAAATATTCTAATTCGAAATATTTTATACAGTAAGACACTACCAGGGGTATCTTTCGATCGAAAATGTTATGTCTTACGGTGCAACTGTAAGGGTCTCTCCGTATAATTCTGTACTTTTTCTATCTTAATACGTAACTGAATGGGTCGTACGATATAAAGTTATACGGTAAGACCCAACCTGTAGGGCCTTTCGATCGAAAATATTCCAAGTCGAAATATTTTATACAGTAAGACACTACCAGGGGTATCTTTCAATCGAAAATGTTATGTCTTACGGCTCTACTGTAAAGGTCTCTCCGTATAATTCTATACTTTTTCTACCTTACTAAGTAACTGAATGGGTCGTACGACATAAAGTTATACGTTAGGACCCAACCTGTAGGGCCTTTCGATCGAAAATATTCCAACTCGAAATATTTTATACAGTAAGACACTACCAGGGGTATCTTTCAATCGAAAATGTTATGTCTTACGGTGCTACTGTAAGGGTCTCTCCGTATAATTCTGTACTGTTTCTATCTAAATATGTAATTGAATGGACCGTACGACATAAAGTTATACGGTAAGACCCAACCTGTAGGGTCTTTCTATCGAAAATATTCAAAGTTGAAATATTTTATACAGTAAGATACTACGAGGGGTATCTTTCGATCGAAAATGCAAATTTTATGCTCGAAAGATGGTTATACGCTAAGACCCATCTAGAAATGTGTTTTCCGATTGGGTCTCTCGATCGAAAAATTTTATACCGAAAGACCCATTCGGAGGGCTCTTTCTGCGTTAAGATCCACCCGAGATGGATCTTTCAGTATAATTATACGCTACGACGCACACATAATGCACCTTAGTGTATAAAACGTTATACGGTACGAGGATTATGTGTAAAGTATACCACTGTCGAAAATAGTTATATGGAAAGACCCATAGAGTTTTATACGGAGAGAGGATTATACCCTGAGGAGTTTATACGCAACGCCCCCGACCCATATTATACTCCACGAAACTAGAGGAGAGCTCTGGCAATCGTCGTAGTGAATCTTGCCCCCTTCCCTTGACTACCCCCCGACGACGATGACGACAATGACACCACGAACGATGACAAAGACGATGACGACCGCGACGTGAGAAACCCCCCTTCCTCCCTTACCCGTGGCTGGTTCTGACCAGCATGGGCCCCTCCTCCCCTTAGGCTAGAGTGGTGCATTATGACCTAACGGTTGACGCGTCCTTAATCCAAATAAACCAAAAAACCCTTTCCTCCCCTTACCCGTGGCTGGTTCTGACCGGCATGAGACACTCCTCCCTATCCCATAGGCTAGAGTGGCGTATTATGACCCAACTGTTGACGAGCCTTTAAATATAATGAATCAAATTAATAGTAAAAGATTACTATTTATTTATTTGAGGGTACTTCACGCATAGATTTTCGATCTACATTTTTTCATTACGTTTTTAAATTTTTGCGTACGACATTGTATGAATTGTGAAAACATGCAGTAAGTATTTGTTGTATTCTGTATCGAAAAAAGTTACATTATATTATATATAGCTTCTGCTAATAATACTACGTAAAATTAATCTCCCTTGTATTTTTGCTTGAAAAAGAACTGGAACTATTATCTAACCACAGAAACACTGTGTACAGAATTACCTTCCGGCAACGGATGTTTAATCTCCCGCTCTGTTTTTGTGAATGTCGTACTCAATTAGTTTTTAAAAAGCAGCCGGAAAGCCGCGAACAATACGCATTTTATATGCGTATCTTGACATGGCGGAGTAATTTATTGCGACGTGTCGTGTGCGTAACGCGAACAAATGTAATATTAATTTAAAACTGTGTGGTAAATAAAGAGAAAGCTTCCTGTTGTTTGTAATCTTTTTGATACCAATGTTATTTAGATGCGATCATGTAGTGCGGCTGATAAATAACTTTGGAAGGATAAAAAAAATAGAAATTGATTTGAAAATAATATATAGTAATTAGAGGTACATGAAAATAGCATTTTGTGAATAGATGCTACAAAGAGCTATATTTTTACTTAAATCTAAGGTTTTCAAGTCATATTTTTTTTTATTTTCCATAGTATCTATAGTTTGTTTAAATACATTTTGATTCAGTTGATATTAATTCAACACTGATGACCACAATTACAAATTACAAATCTGCAAAAGTTCATATACAGGTTATGAAATTAGACAAAAATAGATGCTACAAAACGCTATAAAATGACACTTGAAAATGCTATATACACGCACCTCTAATAATAATACATATAAGAATATATAAGATGTATTAGAACTTAGTATTAAATGTTTTCAAAATAACTACTAAAAAATACTACAAACTACTATAAAATAAGAAATGAAAGATGGTGAATTATAATTTATTGTTACTTATAAAAAAAATATTCAGCTATCTCCCTCCTCCCCCCCCACCCGTCCGTCCGTCCGTCCGTCCGTCTGGGCCCGGGGTAGAATTTGGCGAAGAGCATGACTCTGCTAATCGTAAAAGGCGATTCAAGAGAAAAAGTCCATCTCGCAAACATCAGCTAGTAAGAAGGGTAGTTTCCTACCCGTGGCTGGTTCTGACAGCATGGGCCCCTCCTCCGCGTATCCCATAGGCTAGAGTGGTGCATTATGACCTAACGGTTGACGCGCCCTTCATACAAAGAAACTCTAGAAATAACTAAACACCTTCCTTTGTTCAATTGTATTCTAAGTCCATCTACGCTTAATATACCAGTTACATCATACCCGTTTTACATTTAATGAATAATGAATCCTCCTCTATCAAATTAAACCAATAATCTATCTAGCCAAATTTCTATCTTTGTTCAGCAGATCTTTCTACGGAAATTTATGTATTAAACTTCGAGCTTTGAAGTAATTTTATTTTCACATTGAGAGCTCAATCGAACGGTCAGGAAAATACCACATAACAATACCCACCCAAGCATAGTAGCTTAACCCCAACTACCACATTTTAAAGCAATAAACTGTGTTATCCGTTGTTCAAGTGCGAGCTTATCTAACACTAGTTTGTTTGTAATTGGAAATCGATTATCGAACTAGATGCGCATTTGAATAACTCGTACCGCAGCCCGGGAGACGCTAGCTAGAGCTAGACTGAGCAGAGGCCATTGCAAGCCTTGGACTAGCCGTAGTATAGTTCAATTACAACTTTCATTAGTTTTGATCTGGATATATATAATATATATATTGTTTCAAACCGCCAATAAAAATCTAATATGGTTGCGTTTTGTTGTTGATCGTGATAATTGGGATTTGTCTTGTGTAACGGTGGTCTCTTAATCTATAGTTTTTAACTAATTAATAATCACATCTGTTGATTTTAAATACATTGACTTGACACATAATTCAATTTTCCACCATCTGGGCCCGTGATAGAATTAGCCCAAAGCATGGCTCTTCTAATCGTGCAAGGCGATTTAAGAGATAAAGTCCACCTTGCAAACATCAGCTGGTATAAGGAGGGGATTATAATTATTACTCCCCGAAACTACAAGCGAGCTCTGGCAGTCGTCGTCGGGGACCTTCACTGCATCCCCCATTCCTCCCCTTACCTCCGACTGGTTCTGACCAGCATGTTACTTTCCTCCGCATATCCCTTAGGCTAGAGTAGCGCATTATGACCTAACGGTTGACGCTCATTTTTTCTAACACACACACCTGAATAAGTCCTT
>JAMZAV010014951.1:0-14334 GCA_024449915.1 Sweltsa coloradensis | reverse complement strand
GTTTTGAAAAAAAATAACAGTTTGGTTTAATTTCTTATTCACTGCACGTAGGAAAGGATTTTTGTTTTCCATCTTATAACCTATTAGTACGTTATGTTGTCGGGAAAATGTTTTGTGAACATGGTTGCATTTTTTCGAGTACAGATTGCTAAAGAAATTTGGTTCTTGTGTTATGATTCGTTCGTTAGAAATACTTATAAAATATCACTAGATAGTAGATACCACATTTTTTATCTCAAGGTGGGGTTTAGGTGGTAAGGTGTCACATTTTAATTGTGCATGTATATTCACGAGAAAAAAAATTTACAACAATAATTGCTTAAATCGTGCAATTTGATTTATTTTGCGACTTTTTTCACATAGTTTTACAATGTGGTCCACAGCGGCCACAAAACGTTGGTGTTTCAAGATAATTTGGTAATAATTTGCCTACACTTACTCGGTCTACTCGAAAAAGTAGTCATGAATATATTGTAGCAAAATTTTTATATAATAATGAACTGTTGTGCAATGTAGGACTACACATTAATTTATTCTATTTTACAAACTTTATTCAAAACATTTTCGTAAAGATTGCAGCTGTAGAGTATACACTCTAGACATCAGTTTTACCAGCTGTGACCCTCTTCAGGTAACAAAACAAGATTATTGGGGTATTAAAGTAATAATTGTTAAGGTATTCTCCGAGGGCTGTATAGAGGACTTAATCCCAACATTTGTAAAAAATCTCATTAAAAGTGGTCAGGATTGCTAGTGGATGGATTCGAATCCGTGACCTACCGTGTCAGAATCTCGCGCGTTACGCTCGTAATGTAGATTATTATATTTTATGTCAATCCGAAGCCAGTGAAATTCGATCTTAGATCTGTAATTTATAACAGAAGTGTAAATATAGAGAAATAAATAAATACGCGTTAACGCCAGGGATAATCAGATCAATTTTCTCACCCAACTGAGTGAGAGTGAGTGTAAGGGGTTTAATCTAATCTTAAACATTCCCAGACCAATTATCGAGGTCATTTGTTTTGGACACGTGTGAGTCTAAAAAATCTTGAGCTTTTCACCAAAACAAAATAAAATTCTTCAGAGGAACAACCCCGTGATCTTATGACGTTGATGTGGGTAATTACATTATGACCCAAAAAACCAAACAGCTCCAAAAATACATCAGAGCAAAAATCTTTACAAACGGTCAAGACCAAGATAAGACAGCGTAAAAAACTACATTCAACACCCTAGAAGTTAGAAAAATATTGTTATTAATTGGTTTATTCTCCCAATGTCATTTTAAAAAAATAGCGCGAAATAAAGCGGTCCTAAACGTAAAACTTTGTATTTCTGTAGAATATAAATTATTTACTTTGGGCAGTTTAAAGGGCCCGTTCACCTCTTTAACAAGTTATTCTTAAAACCAAGTACGAACATTAAAAATTAAGTTCATTGTGTATATTTCCAGACCTACGTCAATAGGGGTCTTTAAATTCCATCGGCGCGCTTCGGGTCAGTGACGTAAACTGGTACGGAGCGGGCGAGGTGTTGCAACACAGCAACAGCTACTAGCGGCGAGTAACGCGCGAGGCAGGTTCCGGTCTATCTTCGAGATAGTCTGTTCTACTAAAAACAAAGCGGAAGGCCTGCGATCATCTGATTAACAATACGTTAGAGTTAAACCAACACCTGTTTTGAAAACACATACGTTATTGTCGTAAATTTAATGGAATAAATATTATTTTTGGCACGTTCTTATAAAGTTATATGTTGAGTTGAAAAAGTATTGCCTATACAACAACATAATACACGCGATAGCGATTCTTACACACACACAAACACACCATGATACAGAATTATTGCACTTTAAAAAAATAAAAGTGATTTGGTTATGGCATTTAAAAAATTCAATTATTCTTCCACAATAAGTGAAATTACATGATTAAAGTATTTTCCAAACGCAATGGGCTGACAGCAGTTTTCCTAATCTTGTAAATGTCAGGATTGCCAGTGGTGAGGATCGTTCCGCGGACCTCCCGAATAACTCTCGCGCGTTATGCATGTATTGTATCATGTATTGTATCATGTAACCGATTACAATGTTTCATTATCCCAAGCGGCATTTTATTTTAGTTTCTCATGGAATTATCTGTATATTTATTATTTACAGCCGCCTTATGACCACTCTTGTATATACAGAAAAGAATAACAAAATCTATGTTGCCTGTTTTTAAAAATTTCTGTTTGTAATAGCCCTAAACAATGAGTAGGTATGCTTACTTTATTACGCCAGACATCAATGTTTCTCTATTGTACTGATGGATGTTTTTTTCCAAAGCTTTTCGTGGCGTAAAATATTTTAGAACATATTTGAAAACGTTTGAAAACTATCCCTCTGCCCAAACAACTATATGCATAGTTATTATACACTGCGCCGACTCATGTTCAAGTAATTCACTAATAAAGTCACTCTCGTCGCAACGATTTCACTCTTTGTCGTTTGCATTTTGACATTTTGTGGACAAACTCTACCGAACCTACTGAATAGAATTCGCTTGCCCTGTAACGTTAATAAGCATTCTTATTTTTTTGCACCTATTACACCACTCCTCAATGTCATCATGAACGATTGATCGAAACGAGTGCACGTGTCCAACTGATGTGAAGAGGTCTGCGTAAGGTTTCTGGGCAGTGTTTATGTTTATTCTCTCCCTTTTTAGGCCCCTTTAGCTTATCGCTTTTTGTTTATATCGTTCGAGTATGCAGGCACACCCCACTCATAATATATCTTTGCTATATAGATTAGAAGAACCATTCCAAAAACAAACAAAGATTTAAAAATCCACATCACAGCATACCCCGACAAAAGGATGAATAAATAACGTACTGGCATCGGCAGTAAATATTATTTCAGCTAGGTGTACGAGGTTTTGTATGTGTATACAGTAATGTGCGCTTGTGCGCTTATGAAGTCAATTGTCAAAAAACATAACTTCGTAAACACCTCTACACTTGACACTTGAGCCGAATAACACATGTCATGCGTTTTTATTTCAACCTAATTTGAAGCGAGTATGCCATACTTGACTACATGTCATATCCCCCCTCGCCAAGCATCTTTAAATGTCCAATACGATAACTCAGTTCGCCGCGACACCCGGCTACTCGACTCGGAAGCCAAGGTTGTGTCGTGCGTTGTTGCCAGTACAGCGAAGTGGCGAAAACGTAGTCAATTTCATTACATATTTAACAATTAATATATGGTGATTATGATTATTTTCGAGAAAGAATTTGTTGTAAATGGAGTCTACTTAGGTAAATAGATGTCTGGGTACACCTTTACATAAGAGGTGAACGATCCCTTTAAAACTACGGTGATGATGGTAATGCATAGGTAATGATTTCGTACACCCGCGCCAACTTTTAGAACCGGTGAGCCTTCGGTATCATTGCAATTGGAATTAATTTTTTTAGAGTGCAATAAGACGAACATAGTTATTTGAACTGACTAAAGATTTTGTCTTAGTTCAATTAGAAACTGTTCCAGCCTCGATTGTAATAGTTTCTCCCCATAGCGCGCGTGTTAATTTTGCCTCTCTTGCCTGGAGTCTGGCAGCGAGCGAGCGGTGCGTGAGGGGGGGTAGAGAGTGGGGGATGCTTCAAGCCTTGCGTGCTACTACTGCCGGCCGGGCCCCTCCAGAGGTAGTATACTAAATCCTCCTAGTGACGAACAGGGAGAAGACTACGCGCTCTACCGCGGAAGACAAACAAATAATACCATCAGGTTTATTTCAGCGTTGCGTTGCGTGAAACGTGACAAAGCGAATGTTGATTATAAATCTCAGCTCTGACCACAAGTCGAATACACGACTGAATCTCTATACTAACTTTGCTCTGGTTCATGCGTGCGTGCGTGCGTGCACCACAACATCGAAGAAGCGTATGTATAGCTGCCAGAGACATAGGACGCACGCGCATATACGTGCTACGCAAGGAACTATCGAAACTACTCGATACCAGATCACCGTAATAAATTGCAATTACATCATACTATTATAGGTCTTGCGGGGTAAGGATAGGGCCTACTTTTATTTGTCTTTTACTTCGCTGTGGTATTTGTGGCTCATCCATGCGAAGCAGTGGCGTAACTAGCCCTTGCTTTTTATTTGGGGGGTGGGGGGCGACAATTATTGAAAGGGTATGTGGATAAAGTCAGGGGTGATGTACACGATAATAGCGATTTTAATCGTGAGTTTTTAATGATTCAACTGTGTACGTATGGATCTAAGAAATGCTGAATTGAATTAAATATTAGGTAAAATGTATTGAAAAGAAGCTGATTGTAGCTACTAAAAAACAATCTAATCTGTTTGACTACTGAGCATACTGATCAACTACTGAAGGAAAACTTTTTCAAAGGATTACTTCAGTGTTTTATAACAGTTTTATTTCTACACTTTATTAAACGCAAAATTGGTCAGTTAGCAATAAATTTATTTGCTCTTTGATGTTATGCTAATTTAAAATAACACTTCCAATTTCAGACAAACATATGAATGAATGAATCTTTATTGTACAATCTTGAGTGTAATACACTCTTTACAGATTTTGTAGTTACATTGTTGTTATTATGCATATTTATTAATCATGGTTCTAATATAAGACTAAACTAAGATGAAGTTAGATTTTGTAATTGCATAGTTGGAATGTTTACTGGTGATCTATGTTTATAATATAGGCCTCAAACTAAAACTAACACTAAGAATAAATATATAATCAAAAGTAACATAATTCTAAAACTAAAAGTAAAGAAAATAAGATAATATAATCTGATTGTGAATTTAAAAACGCAATAGCGTAAAGTTTTTTGATGTTTTTTTTGTAAGATGCTTGTGATTTAAAGGTAGGCCTTCTATGTATTTGCCGGTCTATTTGTTACTTTGAAAGGTCCTAAACATCCTATCCCAAGTGACGAGAGAAACGACGCCATCTTGAGAGCGTGAAAATAACAAACTTCGACATGGGTGGGTGGGACAATGGGGTGCAGGATACTTCGTCAGTATGTTGTACCCAGCGAGACAGGGAGAGAGAGGTGGAGGTTTCACATTAGCTCGTTATAATAAAAGATAAAAGAATGCCCAAACAGCGAGAGAGAAAATAAGAAAAGTGCTGAATTTTGAAAAGAAGAGTAAAACTTTTCCGCTTCCGGTTTTATCTATTCGCTCAACACAAACACTCTACTCCCTCCCCCTTCCCCCCTAACCCGCCCCCCATAAACCCCATCCCCCAGACTATATCCGTATGTCCAAATGATTTGTCTATACTATGGCATTCAAAAACAATGACAATAACCAATTACCATACTATAGTTACTATCATTATTTATTATAGTGAACCCGCCTTTATTTTTGTATTGTGTACTTATCTAAAAAAGTATGACCAAATAAAAATAAATAACATAATTATTTAACATAAGTACTGTGTACGCATCCAAAAACGTATAATACAATAGGGAATTTGCATAAGTTCCAGATATCGGTAAAAGTATGTGCAATATATAGATAATCGCCCAAAAATGATATAAATGATAATTTAAGGTTTTTAAAGTTTCTCTTCCAATATCTATTGAGGGTCAAAATTTGACATTTTAAAATCTCCCGCACATTTATTTTGAAACGGCTGTCTACGTCACCGGCCTTCATGACGAACACGGCCGCCTGGATAAACAACGAATTTCCCTCCTTTTACCAAAGTCTTTAGTTCACACAACAATGGCCAACAATGAACAACAGTTGATGTCCTTTTCCAAGTTTTATAATCAACATTGTGTTTTTACTTATTATCAATTAAAATGCGGTTGAAGCTTACGTTGTGATATTACTAAATGTATAAAATAAAATATTAAGCATATTAGAACAAACTAGATGTCAAAATATGCTTCCACAGCCAAGATAATCTCCGAAAGCGAGTAAATTGATATATCTTTACGTGATTGGTTGATTGGTATCATGAAGTCTGATGACGTGTGACCCCCGTTCCCCCCGTTTTTCCCGCCAAAATATGTAGGAAACTTTCACCCATATTTTATAAATGAATATATTCTCAAAATCAAGAAAATAAGATATTTTTGTGTAAAGGAAGGTGGGCTTAGCCCAGTAAAGCCATAAAATAATGTTATGCCAATTCCCTTACAATAAATAAAATAATGCAGTATAATACTAAAAAATCATATTCTTGTGAATGTGATTCAGCATGGATGCAACTGCATAATAAATTGCTGAATATATTTTTGTCATAAATTAAAATCGCACAATAAGCGAAGGCCTATATTGTTTGATTATTGTAAAGGGGTTTAAGTCTGGCATTGATGTAAATACTCTTACAGATACAAGCATTTTATGCTGACCATAATCATACTTAAGCCAACATTTATTAACCATTTAAAAAATCACACGAGAAAAAAAATACAATGTACAATCTAGGGATACAAGCACGACCAAACTAGTAAGTAGATAACAATAAAGATCGATGAAGACGGTTGGAGGAGCTCGACGCAGAATTCAGAGATAGTCTGAATCACTTGTAAGCTCTATCGTTTGTCCTATCGGGTTGTGGTTTGCATGTGTATTGCGCTATCAGATCACATTTTCCAAACAGTGCCTTCTTTTTTCAGGAACGAACAGTAAATTATAGACACCAAATGGGTAATTTGTATTAATTTCCCAAGCTTGTGTAGACTGTAGAGGACAATTATTTATAAAATACTGAAATTTGCTCTGATCGTGCATTGCTCTCATCCTTTATAATATAAACAACCAAATAATTCATGTTTTTATGGATGAAAATTGCAGGTCTTAAAGTGATACAGAACGTATGTGAAATTAGCCGGATTCGCCGATCAAGCGAATTTTTCAATGGACATTTTTTAACATTGTAAAACACAGTTGGCCCGAGCTCGAAAAACAACAGTCTTGACCTTGTGCTTTTAGTATCATATACAAAAACTACAAAGCATCTTTATCTAAAATAGCATTTAAAAACTTCTCCCTGAAAACTGTTTACAAACACTCAAACACGCAAAAATATGCACCCCGAATTACATCCCTTCTTGGTAATCAGCGAAGATCAAATTAAAATAAAAAAAACGTTTATATGCTTGCCTCAAGTAAATAAATCAATATAACATTAATATATTTTTCATTCTCTATTAGCTTATTTATGACTTTGCAAAACATACCATAATGTGGTATAATCTAAAAACACTTGATTCATCATATTTTGTTATTTATTGTGTTATTATGGATGTGGATGCGGCGCCTGTCTTCTGGCGTCGCGGAGCCTCAAGGCGCCGGCTTGTTTTATGGCGTACTCGGTTGCCTTCCGAGCCAATGGGTCTGCCGCCATTACGAGCTGGACAATGGCTAACCGACCAATAAATGACTCGGCTTGTTCTTTACTGAATTATAACGAGACGACTTCCTCGGGAAATCTACGACATTATAATAAATTACGGGATTCTTTCATCTCAGTCGTGCTGTTCAATTGATCAATGCCATCAGTAGTTTTCTTAGGGGGGGTATTGAAAGAGATTTGAGGCGGTGATTCGTTTTTCTGTTCTTTGATAAGTTCTAAATAGGTATTTGAGTCGCTCCGTCATCCGGATGAAGATGGAGTCCGAACATCGAGTGAGGTTCATTCATTCTCTGGAGCAAATACATCATCTTCTTTGCTTGTTGACTTGATTTGCTCAACTTCAAATCTCTCAATTTAACTTAATAGAGACGTTAAGCAACAAAAATCATCACTCATCTAAATTTAACGTTTTGTAATCAACTTGCTATCATTTGCTTTCTCTATTATTTGTTTTATTTGAAAGCAAAGTTCATATGCATCAGTTTTATATCTGTCCACATCGGTTGTATGTCATGACTTACGATAAAAACAGAAGTTGATTGTGATACGATATTTTGGTGGCAGATCTCTTCAATAAGGATGAAACAGAATGGTTTTGGTGACCTTGAGGTTAAGGAGGTCGGAGTCAGCCCCACTGAAAGTAAAACATGTATATACCCGGCACCTCCACCATAATACTTGAAATCGTAGACTTAGACAAGCGTGGTATAAAAGTGTTACCTTCGTTACCTATTTTGGGGACTCCCGTTCTGTGCTTTTAAAATATTATTATGCTCATTGATGGAAATCACAAATAATCTTTTATTTTATTTTAAACCAATTCAATAAGATTTAAGTAACACATGAAAATCATTATGCAGTAATACATGAAAATATAGTAAAAATACAGAACGGCCAGTAATCCTCTAAACACAATTTATAACACATTTAGTTAAAATATGTTGTGAATAAAGACGAAATAATAAAAAAGACATGGTAGACCTACATTTACTAATCCATTAAACATGCGACATATCATAGTAACCACTTACATAAAACTGACCTTACATTGGAGTTAAGTTAATTAAGCAAAGTTTTTTCCTGTTTAGCAGCTGTTTTTTCCCCATTTTTCTTGTTATCTTTGACATTAATAGGAGTATCTCTACATTTAAGCCATTCTATGTAACATTAATTTAAAGTATAAAGTTAAGGGGCATGTTCCCAGGTATTTCTTGTTTAGTTTATTTTTGTGTTATGTTTACAAACTGTAAAACAAAGTATTTGTTTGTTTAAAAAAAAAGGAGAGAGAAATAAAATTTTGGAGTTAAGTATATTCTTGTATGCTGTAGAGACTGTGATTGATTTAAGAATTTGCAAAATCCAAATATTTTTTTAATAAAATCTCACTTGTTCCATAAGTATCGAACTGAAATAGGGCTATGTGTAATTTTGTAGTATAACTCGAATGACAACATAAATGTTCAACATATTATATAAAAAGCGTGTTTTGTGTGTGGTCGTCTGATGTGGTTGGTTGCTAGGTGACGTATACGTGTGAGCCTAAGCGTACCACGACGGGGGTGTCACATCACAGTGAAGATAAGGTGGACCTTGATTCGATTCATCTGACCCCTCTCTCGCCAGTGTTAACATTCGATTACATCTAGTCTGTGTTTTTCCCTCTATCGCATTCCCCCAGGTCCACATTGGTATTCATGAAATGGGAGCGGTGGCAACACTGTGTCAAGTCGGCTCTGCTTCACTTCTGTCCTGTTCGCCTGATAGGCGCATCGAGTATATGCCCACGCGCAGGGGTAAAACGCTACCACGTACGATGAACTTCTTCCGAAGCAAACGTCATTGGCGGAGTCAAGATTGTTTGGAGTAAATGGTTATTAAGATTCGAAAAGAAGAATGAAAATTTGCGACGAGGTGTCTTTCGCAAAAGTTTGATTACTCCCTGATTTGAAGTTCCTGAGTTTTGGCAAACCTCATATTCATTTGAGTGGGATCGTATAATAAATTCGATTTTTCTTTTCATTTTTCATTTTTTCATTTTATTTATTTGTTATTTTCCTTTTTATATTTGGTTTTAATTTATTTAACTTTATATTGTTAATTTTCATTTTTATAATTATATGTTCTCAAAATTGTCTTACTATAAATTGTTGTTAATTGGATGAGCGAAGCGAAGACTTCAATTTCACTGACCACCCGAAAAAATTAACTCGGGTGTTTTTTTGTTTTTTTGTTGGTTTGTTTGTTTGTATTTTTGTCTGTTTATTAAAATAAAAATAATAAATAAATAAATTGTATTTAAAGTCTATCCACTCAGTTATATAACTGATTTTCAGTAGAGGACTTTAAATCAAAGCGACCAAGCCAACCCTGTAAGCCCCGACGCAATCGACAAGTGAGCGATAACCAACCAAAGAACGATATTTTTAATAAGAAATATAGCAGTGGTATGGACAGTGCGAACACACGCAAATCAACGCCAGAATCAACAAGGCCGATTAAGAACAACTCTGAATTTACTATGTGCTTCGTTGCTAGGACGGCTCCTAAGTCACCGTTTACAAACTCCTAAGACACGAACTTATAGACTTAAGTCCAAATCAGAAGTTAAAAAACTACTGACTTTAGCGGGAATCGAACCCTGGACCTTCTGCATTGGAAGCAGATACGCTAACAACAAGACCAACGAGTCACACACAAGACCAACGGGCCACACAACAAGACAAACGAGCCACACTCTCTACACGCTCTCTACCGGGCAAACGGCATATGCGATCTTGATGAAAATTTAAGGGGACCTTCGAAATCTCTGAACTTAGTCTAGCCACGTTTTTGGGTACAATCGAAGAGATATTATATTTCTCATGGAAATCGTGCTTTTACGATTTTTTTCGATTTTTAGTGCGATATTTTCGTGACATTTGGGTCGATTCTGACCAAACGGGTGTGGCTATAACGTTCATATTTCATATGGACATTAATGTTATGGTGATGTATTGCTTTTTGAAAGAAAAAGTTAAAAAAATTAGCCAGGAACCCATAGAATAAAGGTTTTAAGATGAGTTTTTGAGGTTTATAATAACAAGTAACAATAGAAACTTGACAATAATCACCTACAATGCATTCAAAAAGCACTTGCAAAGGAAAAGTGGTCCTACGCAAACTAAAAACTTACAAAAAAGCTCATCCATCAACGCGACGGGACTTAAGCGTTTTCCTAGTAAATAAATAACATCAATGAAATCTTGAGCAATCGACAAGCCCCATTTCAATACCAATCTCTGAATGAGTGATTGGCCACAGTTCACCCGACGTTGCTAGTATAGTATTAGCCACTGCCTCCTAGATGCTACTCGAGGGACAGCCGAGTAGCATCTAGGAGGCAGTGGTATCAGCACTTGCTCAGTCCGTCCGTCAAAACCGAACACGATCTGCGTCGGACATGCGTTTTTCTTTTGTTGACATTGTTCTTCAACAAGGATGATACCGAATTATTTTGGTGACCCTTTAGGGTCAAGGGGGCGGGCCTAAGAGAAACAGGTCATTTTTCCGTACCCGGCACCTCCACCAAAAATTGCATTGGTCGAAAATATTTTGTGTTTTTCGACAATATGTTAAAAATAAATAAATTCGTATTAAGAGTCTACCTACACAGCTATATAACTGATTTTCATTGGTGGACATTAAACCAAAGTGGCCAAGCCAACCCTGTAGGCCCCGACGCAATCGACGAGTGAGCGATAACCAACCAACCAACCAACCAAAGATAGATATTTTATTATTTTTATCGATATTTATTATTTTCATCGAAATCAGTGGTATGAACAGTGCGAACACCCGCGGATCAACGCCAGAATCAACAAAGCCGATTCAAAACACTTTGAATTTATTATGTGCCTCGTTGCTAGAACGGCTCAAAAGTCATCGTTTACAAATTTCTAACCCAAGAACTGATGGACTTAAGTCCAAAACAGAAGTTGTAAAAACTTCTGCCTTTTGTGGGAATAGAACCCTGGACCTTCTGCATTGGAAGCAGAGACGCTTCCACAAGACCAACGAGCCCTTTTTACTTGATCCGTTCTGTGCTTGTTATTATTATTAATTATCATACTATGATTGTGAATTTCTTTGATTGAGATAGTAAATATCTAATGTTGTTTCACTCAGTGTTTATATCACTATTGTTCTAATAAGAACTGAACGCTAGTCGTATTATTATAGTGATTGTCAGCAGAGATGGATATCGAAACAATAATCGCGACACCATTGTATTTTTATAGTTGTGATGTGGCACAAACAAAATGTAACGCATGGTGAACGGTCTATCTATACTGTCGTTCAATTACTTTATTATTTAATTGGGTAACGTGTCAGTTACTTACAATAGTTAATTTAAAACAAAATAGCTGCTATAATTCCAAGAAAACTACACGTTTTATCAAAAATGTGTTTATTTTATATTTTCATCCAATACATTTTTTAAATTTATTTATTTTATCTTCGATATGGGTTTAAATCGTTAAAATGCATTTTTTTAAGAATGTGAATTGTAAAAAGTAAATTACCCACACTGTGAATCATGTGAAATTATGTACACTTTAACCTCAGTTATTACAAAAAGTCACTATCTTCAACTTCAGTTAGATGAGACGTATCTTTATCTTGCAATCGCTTTTTTTCGATGTTAAAACTAAATTACATTTTCCCGTGGCTACATTCATCATGTTTAACTGCAAAAATACAAATATTCAAAATTACATAATTACTTAATATCTCTTACCCCCATGTTAAATTTTATAAACATATTTATCAGCCCTGTGGATGTGTGGTTGTTATGTGTCACCTCGGGCTATGGCAACAGTTTTTCAAATCAACAATGTAATATTTGTTCAACAGCTCCTGGATTTGACAGCTATGCGGTTAGTACAGTATGTTCGCGTGCGTATGTATAGGCCTGTCTGACTACATGAGAATGTGTATACATACGGAAATGCTTTAATATACGGACGTATCAAATTAAAAAAATTAGCCCTTCATTTTGAATCTATTTGACAAGAAAATTAAGCCAAAAACTTGCCGTTTGCATTGTCATATCAATTGTGAAATCACATACATACAGGATATAATTTATTTCCCATCCCAGCCGCAATCACGTATGCAACGCCAAACGGCACGCATATTGCGTGGTGTGCGTGTTCCTAGCCATGACACCGCGCGGTCTGTCTTGGAACTTGTGGTTCCTTGTCTTTTGTCCGGTACACGAAATCAGTCGGCCTTAAATCCTCATCTCAATCACATTTCATGGAAGGAAACAACACCATTGTGATTCGGGATTATTATCTTACGTGGCCGAGCAATGGAACTAACATCAAAGTACCAGTTTAAATGCAGAATACCTGTAATTAGGATTAATTAATTAAGTCAGTTTTACTTTGTTTTCACACCTTATTACAAGGTTTGAGGATCTGGTGCGTGTTTCATGGATGAGGGGGTTTGAACTGTTCAATTAGGAAGTTTTGAATTTATTTTTCGTAGGCCTCTTCGGGCTAAGATGCATGGTATCTGTTTTGTGCGACCAGTACACTGTACACTCAGGTCATCTTATACGGCGAGCAGAGTTGCATGGGACGTTTTCGAGGTGTATCTTTGACTTAGCGAGAGAACTTTTATTTTTTAAGCGAAACAAAACTCTGTTGTACAAATACAATTGCCACAAGGATACAGAATAAAAATAACATTCATTGATTAACAACAATTAAAAAAGCGGTTTGAAATTTAAATACAAACACAAGAAATGAGTAATAATAATACAATTAAAAATTACATATTTATACCATAAAGGAGATTCCTAAGAATAGAAATGGAACCTTTTAATGCCACCATCGAAACCTTTTTCTTGTATCAGTGTTTTTCCTAATTTAAAAGTGTTGCAAAAATCAACAAAAAACTTTGGGATTGTCCCCCTTGCACCAAAAAACAATCCGATGACATGTATTGGGTTTGCATGGTATTTGTCTGCATAGTATTGTATTGTTGGTTGATAGATGTCCTGTTTTTCAGTGTTGACTTGCTCAGCTTCATCTCCACTGCGTTCAAAGCGTATCGTATTCGTCGGGTCAAGTTGAAACCTTCCCTTGGAGTTGAATTAACTGCTGATGTCGAAAGTAAAATAAAGTAGAATTAATTTAAAAACTGTCATAATCGGGGTGGTTTAGGTAAATCATCACATATACTAAATTTTGTTGGGGTAAGCCCACTTATGCAATTGCAGCAAGCTTTTAGTCATGTTTTGCATTATTTTTTCTCGTCTATTAATTATTGCTGTAATTCATACTTTTTTTTGTCAGTTATGGTAGTGAATCTTTTACCTTTAAACTTTTTGTGGAAGTAGTGTTGTGAGGTGGCAGCTCGTGCGGAGTGAGAGAGGTGACGATAAGGCGTAAGTCTTAAGTTGATATAAATGTAAACGATTGATTAAATGTATAATAAAGATACATACCACATAGTTTAAGCTCGATGGGCCGACAAGAAAATTCCTTCTTTGTGAAAATGGGTTGAAAAGATACAAAATCAATTTCTGAATTACCCCTTCAACTACTCATACTAGCCCAATTTGTAAAGTTTTATTGTCCAGCGATTCTGACCGAAAGGGATATGGGTCTACACAAAACAAAAACTTGTAAAAAAGCACTAAATAGTAACACTCGAAAGTATCAGATCGAAATTCAATTAATATACATTTGGCACCATTAATACGTGAAATCTCGTAAGTGAACTCAAGCCAAGCTTGGCTCACTGAATTTTCACGATTACATACATTCAATACTTTGCCTATTGGAAGACGAACTGTTGAAAATACACCAGCGTCTAATTTGCCTCTTATTAGGCAAGATGTGAAATAGTTTTACGTATTTATATAGTGACAGTGAAATGTAT
>JAMZAV010014950.1:0-35553 GCA_024449915.1 Sweltsa coloradensis | reverse complement strand
CGTGGCAAAAGGTGGCCATGGATCTATTTCATTTCAAAGGATCAACATACCTTATAATTGTCGATTATTACTCGAGGTTTCCTGAAGTATTATTCTTACCATTCACTACTAGCGAATATGTCATCAAAAAGATCAAGTCAACCTTTGCCAGATTCGGCATTCCAGAAGAAGTCGTATCAGACAACGGTCCACAATTTAAATCTGGAGTCTTTCGCACTTTTGCTAATCAGTATGGGTTTAAGCACGTGATAAGTAGTCCTAGATATCCTTGCTCAAATGGTGAGGCAGAGCAAGTGGTTAAAACTGTCAAGAGCATTTTGAAAAAGTCTGCTGACCCATATTTGGGACTTTTGTCGTACCGTAGCACTCCACTTGAAAGCAGATACAGTCCAGCGGAGTTGCTGATGGGCCGCAAGCTTAGAACAACCCTACCCACAGCTTCAGAAAATCTCCTCCCTAACAGAAAACTAGATAAACTGTTCAGGGAAAAAGATGTGGTTAGTAAAGCCAAGCAGTAACATAACTACGACAGGCGACATCGCACATTAGAGTTGAAGCCCCTCCATGTAGGAGATCCAGTCTGGGTGACAGATATGAAGCGGTACGGAGAAGTACTTGACGCTAACCATGGTCCGCGTTCGTACACAATCGCAAGCCCCGAAGGAACAATCCGGAGGAATCGTTCCCATCTACTTCCAGTGGATGCAATACCACCAGGAAATGAAGCGGAAAGTTCCCAGTTAATGGACAACAGCCAAAACTTGGATGAAGAACCGGGAAAAGTTGAGCACACTCCCGTAGCAGTGAAGATCCCTGTCCCTGAAATAGCCCGTCCTCAGGTCTACACCACGAGAAGCGGAAGAGTGATAAATGCACCAAAAAAATTGGACTTGTAGCTCTTTGTTTCTTATGTTTTTCATGTATAACTAAGTAGGGATACATACAGTAGTTTTAGTTATTCCTTAGCTTTGATAATTACCATGTATAAGTAATCAATTTATGTTATGTATCCAAAGAAAGGGAGATGTAGAGTAACAGCCTGTTGGATAGTTACGCCTTAGGCAATTCATCAGACGTCTGGGTGACGTCCGGGGAAGTATCAAGGTCTCTGTCTAGATACCATGTAGCTCACTTACATCTTGTGGATTCATATGTGTTTCTACATAATAAATAGCATCACAAACTACTACACCTGTTGATCTTAATGCAAACTCCAATCTGTTACCTCCTCTCTGACCCCGAAATTATCCTTGAATTCACTAACTTTAGCTAAATTCAATGTTTTAGTTTAATGGAGCTGTGGT
Organism: Sweltsa coloradensis; assembly: GCA_024449915.1. Classification (NCBI taxonomy): domain Eukaryota; kingdom Metazoa; phylum Arthropoda; class Insecta; order Plecoptera; family Chloroperlidae; genus Sweltsa; species Sweltsa coloradensis. The sequence continues at coordinate 34,249 of JAMZAV010014950.1, read as the reverse complement.
GTGATTGTGGCGTGCTGGATCTAAGGCGTGCGATTAACGCCAATAGACACAATAGGCCCCTAAAAACTTTTATTTGCATTTAGGGCTAGACAGCATTTATTTTATAGCTCATACGTAGTATTTATAATAATGTCACACTCACACACACAAAATGTAATACACTCTTGACCAAGGCCTAGGCCCTACACGTAGGCCTATTGGTTGGGATTGAATACATTTTAAGAAGTTGGTGATAACGTATATAATCCGTGTCATCTTGTTTCAGGCAGTCATAATCGGGGCAGAGACAAATGGACTACTCTACATGGGCGTTTGCAACAAATACTGTTACATTTGTGCAACTGCAAAATCCGGAGAACCTGCCAAGAAACATAGGTGTTATAAAAATTATCAAGGGTCTTCAACGGCAATGGAGGATACCATCATAGTGCAGGGTTTCCGAAGGAGTGAAGAAATGCACGGGCTGCAATACAGAGCGGTCATAGGAGATGGTGACTCGAGCGTGTATACTCGGATTCGGGAAAACGTCTCCTATGGAAAACATGTTATAAAACTGGAGTGTGCCAACCACATGGTGCGTGGTTACACAGACAAACTCCACAAAATACAAGCCAACGTAGCACACCCTCTCTCAGCACGGAAAGAAGTTGGTGCCGTTATCCCCCGACTGACTCAAGCTGCGCGTAGTGCTATATCTGCTGTTGCAAGAGAGGGTGGTGATGTTGCCCTCTTGCGCCAAGACCTGTCGAATGGACCTAACCACGTATTTGGTGACCATTCAGAGTGCAGTTCACGCTACTGTAAAAGACAGGATCAAGGTGAAGAAAACAAGGTGCCATTCCTAAAGAAAACATCTGTATGGATGGAAATGAAGAAAGCCCTTGATCCACTTGTAATGAAAGCAGACAGGCTCACCAGAAACGTAACTACTAATCAAGCCGAAAGGTTCATGGGTTTGGTAGCTAAGTTTACGGGCGGCAAGAGACTAGATTTCTCTAAACGTGGAGGATACCAGAGGGAGTGTTTAGCCGCCGCTCTGTCCCATATGAAAGGCCCGTCTTGGCACCGCTCCTCTTTGAAAAGACTGCACGGTCATAGCCCAGGAAAAGTCTGGAAGAGGGTGTTCTCTGAACGTATAAAGAGGGCAAAGGCCAACAAATCACGTAAACAGGCACAACGTGGACTGTCATATAAAGAACATCCAAAGCAAAAAGTATCGGCTGGGCCAGACGCTGATTACGGACCCCACGCTGCTGAGCCAGATGTGAGTGATGAGCAGATGGCTCATGGTAAGGAAGAGGTGCTGGCTCGGCTTGCTGCTGAGGCTGCTAGTCCGGAGGCGCGACATGACCTGGAGCGAAGAACTGTGGGTCAACATGCATGGTAACCCTGCGTGGCGAGAGGCTCGCAGGGAGCGATTGACTGCGTCCATGTTCGGTCAAATAATATGCCGAAGACCACACACTCCGTGTCAGACACATGTCCTGCAGGTGGTAAATCCAAAAGAAATTTACAGTGCAGCTATCACGTACGGGCGTATTCACGAACAGGACGCGATCCGTCTCTATGAAAACAAGCTTGGCGTGGAAGTGAAAATGTGCGGCATTTTTGTTGACCACCAGCATCTCTTCCTCGGTGCCAGTCCTGACGGCCTTGTGGGTGACGACAAAATAATTGAAGTGAAGTGCATTCCTTCAATCAACAATCTTCGTGACTCGGAAAATAAACCAATAACCCTCATCAAGGATGCAGTAAAAATAAAGGATTTGTTTGTAAAATTGAACACTAACGGTGAACTAGAAATGAAGATTCGTCATCGGTATTATTTTCAAATTCAGGGCCAGTTAAATATCAGTCAACGTACCAACTGTGATTTGATAATTTACACAGATCACGATTGTGAGATCCTTACCATCAAACGGGATGAAGACTTTTATAATAACAACATGCTGCCGAAATTAAAAGAATTTTACCTTGAGTGTATCCTGCCCGAGATAGTGGACCCCCGACAGCCCCGTAAAATGAAGGTACGGGATCCACCTTTTATTGTAAATGCAATAAAACACAAGGCTGAGGAGCAGAAGTCTAAAATGTTAGCAAAGAAATCAAACGTCCACAATGGAGTAGGTATGTTCAACATTCATCTCTAAGCAGTGTTGTGACTTATCTAGATAAAAATGATCTAGATAATTTATCTAGATAAAATCTGTTATCTATTCTATTATCTTATCTAGAAAGGTTTTGGATGTAATCATTTTCAATTATCTAGATAAAACAAAGTTTATCTTATCTAAGCTTTCTAAGCTTTTAGATAATTTTTTTTTAAATTTTTTTTAGAAAAATAAAATAAATTTGCTTTTTCTGCAATAATTATTATCTTTTATCTTTGCAAAATTATCTAGAAAACTATTTTTATCAATAATCTTTTATCTAGATAATGTTTTTGCAGTTTATCTTTTAACTTATCTTCATTTTTTATGGAATATCTTGATCTTTATCTAGATAAAAATTAAACTCTCTAGTCACAACACTGCCTCTATGAGCATACGAAAGGAAGGGTAAACTTGATGATCTTGTTTTATTTTATTTTCATTGTTATATTTTTCATCATATTGTTTTCGAATGTAATTTTTTACTTGATGTGCACCTTATGCCCGGTTTCATATGCTCCAACGTCGGTCGTTGGCCAATCACATATCAGGTCGTTGTTCTGAGTCAACAACCGACGTAAAATCGTCAATCTGAAGTTTGGAAACCATTCTTTATTAGGTACATATTATTAGTAAGACATATTATTAGTTGTTTATGTCACAGTAATTGCGTTTTTAAAACTGAACAATTTACATGTATGTGTATTTCAAAAAAATTTAAATATAATTTTTATTCTATTATTATTCTAAAGTCAACACTTTACTGTAAGATGATTGAGTTTTGTTTACGTATTTTATAAAGGGAAAACATACTTTCAAGTTTCATTACGCTCACCAACTCTGAGTGCAATCTTATGAATGACGCACGTCAGCAGCTGCAGATATTGCAGAGATTACATGTGACTTGTAGGTCTATTGTACCGTATTTTTAGTGTGTATAACCCTGAGCGCAGGGTTACGTTATTGATAGTAATACTCACTGAATTGAGATCGCTATCTGATTAAAAATGATCGAACAGCTAATACTATAAAATTTAAAAAATAATAAACACTATAGGTAATTAAATTCAGTTGAAAATTGAAATATCATATTTTATTATCCGTTCCTGGATTACTCTATTATTTTTCCCAAAGTCAACACGTTACTGTAGATGATTGAGTATTGGCTACGTATTTATAAAGGGAAATCATTATACTTTCAAGTTTTATTACGCATCACCAACTCTGATTTCAATCTTATGAATGACGCACGTCAGCAGCTGCAGATATTGCGGAGATAGAGACACGTAGTAAGCTCGCCCAGAGTCGCGGCAGTCAAGGCCGCGACAGGCGACACCCTCCCTCTACCACGCCTGCCTCGAGACTGAGCGGTGAGTGACCCTCTCGACTGACAACTTTCATGCTCGGCGGGCGGCGGAGGGGAGGGTGATAAGTCAAAATACGTGAGTGGAAGGGAATCGGTGCTGAGGTCGACAATAGGCCTCTATGGATCCCCCTTAAACTGTCATTAATAATTTCACTAGTGGCTGTCCTTAGATTCAAGTGCTCGAAGGGATGGTCGAATGTCTTGCCAAGACCGTACCGGGTCTTATTTAGGTGCGCAACTTTTCGAACTAAAGTGGCGGAGGTGGTGTCGCGATTGTGTATACGCGAGGGGGGTATTAGACCCTGTACCGTTCCATCCGTGGCCTGAATTGTGCCAAGCGCGCCCCGAAATTATAATAAGTAAGAACATAAACGAACCTCTTCCCCTGGGAGTTGACCCCAGTGAAGAGTTCGCCCGGCGGCGGGAAATCGCGGCCGCGCACCACAGAATGAGGCGGTGCCGGTACCTGGCCCTAGGCAACGCGGTGGCGTTGATGGAAGAATCGAACTGTCGTTGCCTCGCCCCGAGGAAACTTGCCGTGAGGTGATAGGAGATTATTAAAAATGAAGTCATCAAGAAGCATATTTTTATGTTAAAGGGAACGTCTGGTTGTAGACCTCGAGGGAGAAAAGGGAAATTGCGTGGGAAAACAAAAGCAGCACAGAGTGAGTGAATTTTTATCAATTGTGAGTGCTAACCTGACATGTAGATTTTAACACTTTAAATAATATTACGCGTAAAAGGTAATGGAGTAAATATGAAATTACCCGTGAAGTAGGTTAAATAACTTTATATTTTTTATTTTGGGCGCGTTGGTAATTTAAGTAATCCTTCCCACACAGCACACAATATCTTATGGATATCCATGAATGATCTACAATATCCACAATATCCATATCCATTATGAATATCCATAGAACGTCCAAGGGATATTTAAAAATTGCCTGCTTATTCTACAATATCTTATGGTTTCCTATGGATATTGTTCATTAACGATTATTTTTCTACGCTGAAAATATCTATTAGATGTCCATGCAATATCTTTCAAATTTTCGCAGTTTAGTTTTTTTTATTTTTAAAAATAAATATCAAATTGTGTGCAAAACGTGAAAAATTTAAAATTTTTTTTTTTTTTTTTACTATTTTAGTTTGTGGCTGGTATAATAAATTCTGCAATATATGGTTGCAGGTAGTTTTTCTCAAAACACAATTTAAATGTGTTTTTACAATGCATTCAACAAATGCATTAAATTTTTTATTTTGATTGAAGTACCGATTAAACTATACATTTCTCAAAAAATTTATTGAAATCAAGTCAAGAAATAGTATTCATAACTAGTTTCGAACAATTAATTAAAGTTTTTTGTGATGTATAACCTTTTAGCAATACATTTGGTGAATAGTCACAAATAAACATTCTGGAAATCATGTTGTTTACATATTATTAAAGCATAGAAGAGTACAGCATACAATTTTCGTTATCGATGTTTGCAATTACATATTTCTTTCGTTTAGTTATTTCAAATGTAATTGTTTACATCATTTTGTCCTTTGATTTGACATTTTTCTGATATTTTTTTTTTCGTTGTTTTGGAGGTTATAGTTTTATTTGTTCACTTTTTTATTCTTGTGATTTCGTTTTATTTTGTTTGGAGGATTTTTATTATTAAAAAATTGATGATTTTGTTGCTCCTCTAGGCTTTCATTCATTCATTGTTATTGTGATTTTTTAAATATGTTTCTGTACGAATTTTACATTTTCCAACACATTATTTTGTATTATTGATTTGACGTGGCAGTAATTTTTACGTAAAATAAGAAAGCATTCAAAAAAATCTCCAAACCCCTAGCCATAAAATCACAATGAATAAATACATCAATAAATAACTCCATCAAATTATTTCGCAAGAAGCGTCTATCTGCACAGTCACAGAACTGATTTTCAGTAACTATCAACTCGACCTTGCCAACCCTGCCGGCGCCGATACCCTCAACGAATGCTTATGAATGTATTATTCTATAAAAAATCAATCCTGTAAAGAAGATTCTAATTTTAAATACCTATATTTAAGTAAATATATATTAAACTTATTATGTAATCTAACCATCATGGGCATCTATTTCTTATTTGAGTTTCCCTCAAATATTCTCGTTTGAAAGCTAGCCAATAGGATTAGGCCTACTCTGTAGCCTAAGTCAAATGTCGCTTTGCTATCATTAAAAATTCAACCGTAATTATTATGATTTATGAAGCAAGTTAATATTTCATAATCACAATTAAATGTGTGCAATATTATTTAAAAATCATTTATAAATGTATTTAACACATATTTTACAAGTAAAGTAAATTAATGCAAACATAAAAAGTCAGTCATTTGACAGCGTTTTCCGACATTTTTCGAATGTAACGATGTCCCGCGATGGAGTAAATGTGCAGTGTACAAAAATCACAGAAGATATTTAAGGTACGTGAAAAATTGATATAAACTGTGTAAATTAATTAGTTGAGCATGCCACGCATGTACTAGGCCCACGAATAGCTCTGAGGCCCTACCTAGGGACTGGGTGGCGTAGTAAATAACATTGTTGACAACCTAACCTTATTTGGGTGGCATTTCTTTTTCATGTTTCAAAGGCCCTTTAGCTAGACTAGCCTAGGCCCCTACTATTTATTTACCTATGCCTAGGGCTTGAACTTGGGGCGTACTTAGCCTTGGTCCTAGCTACCTTGGCTTAAAGACCAGGGTCTAGGCCTAGGCCCTAGTCTAGGAAGTCAAATGAATGCAAACTGCTCATAGGCTAGGCCTAGCCTAGAGCCCTAGACCTATCCCACGAAGCCCACGCCCACGAAGGCCTAGGGCTAATCTATGATCTACGTCCTAGGCCTGGGGCCCAAATTTCATAAAAATTTAACCCTTTACACCCAACTACCCTGGGCCAATTTGCCTAGGCCTACCTACCTACCTAAAACTTTGGTTACATTTTAAAACTGAGTGAAGTTAAAAGTTCCCCACTTCTTTAATTGGATAGTGTAAAAATCCGCCCGTAGTGTATAGTCCTACGGTCAGCCGTACGACAATCTTTTAAGGCAAGATCGATTTTATAATGACACGTTTATCAGGCGAGCAAGTCTAGACTGGCCCCGTCCGGAGCTTTTATTCTGGACTGGTTTGGTAGGCCTACCCGGTAGGCCTACCACTCAGTCGGACTGGAATTACTGGCTGTGATTAAATAATTAGGGCCTAGCCTACAATTTTGGCCTAATAAAGATTCGCAAGCTTGTTATTGAGCTCGCTTGCTTTTCAATTCAATTTATTTCCATTTGATTTTCTAACAACAGAAGAACCCCTAGGTTATCCATATGCAGTCTAAATGGAAACTACTCTAAAGGCCTATAAGTATACGGTATACCCCTGCCCTACACACACTTAAACTAGTCAAACTATTTTTATTTTGTGCGGGCTAGGCTAGAGAGGGCACTTTGAGGGCCCAAATTTAAAAATTGACAATTGACCAAAAGTCAGTCAAATATAAAAAAATGATTTGCTAGAAGTATATTGTGACAAGATTCTTGTGAAGTTACTACTCGTCTCCACTTAATTTATACAACAATTACCATAAATTAATTAGAGCAATTAATTATCTAAAAATGCAAATCTTGAATCAAAATCACAAAAATAGCCAAAATCAACATTAATCAATCAACACAAACCTTGTTCTACTGCGCCCTGCCCTCAGCTTGTCAGTCGGTCTCTCACGAGATGTCCAAGTGAATAATCAAACTAAACGAACTTACAGGCCTATGAATGGGAAATCAGTGGTTTTGCTAGCTACCCCAAATCATTCAACGTCAATCAATACCATTGATATTTGGGTGGTATATTGTAAAATGTAAAGGATACACATACAGTTCAAAGAACTCACACGTTCCACAGGTTGTTTAAACAGGCTTTACCTACCTATTCAGATCTGAGTTGCTTAAATTACCCTGTGGGTATTCTTTCGTAATTAATTAAAAAAAAACATAAAAACCCCTCAAAATATTACTTTCTAATTAATCTTGCCAAAACAATTAGCGGCAATTACCGTACCTAAGTGTTAGTACTCTCTTTCATAATAACCCAAATTTGTCAGGCGTGACTGTCCGTGTTTTTACGTTGACACTCGATGTGGGAATATCGTGCTTGAGGTGGAACGAAAATCAGGAATTCACTTATCAATTAATGTGTAACACCATCAAGTTGCACATTAATTAAAATTTAAAACTAGAAGATCAAACACTTGTGGGGGGGGGCTCTTCTCTGTCGGCCACGTTTGCTGGACCTCTCCTGCCTCTTGGGACACGCCCATAGCATTGTAGCCCTCTGGTACCATCACTTGTGTCTCGATATGTTGCCGATTAGAATGTCCGTGTTATCGCGATTTATTAACGTTTTTGACTTAGGGGAAACCCATGTCACGCTTCGTCCTAATTAACTTGTATCGAATTACATCCGTGTGATTGGCACTCACTTCCCCCAATAAGTGGACTCTAAAGATTAGCCGGACGATCCGCACGTGATTGCTCGGTGAGAATCCAATGACTGCCGTGTTTTTGGGTCCACTCTCGCGATTTCAAAACACCTACCGTCGGGTCACTAAGAAGATCAACCCTTTCAAAACTGGTTCTCGGTTTGCATTTTAGTCTTCCCCCCTTTTGGGTTTTGAGTCAGCTGTGACTTCTCTTAGATTTGTCACACTTTCTTCTAGAACGTTTGATGCGTCGAAGTCCTGCATCAACCCCTGAGGCACGTTTTTCTTCTGGATGGTTCTTCCACTTATCTCAGTCGCTGAGGCGTCCCTAATCCGATGATAAACTGGTACTTTTCGCTATTTGGTTAATTGCTCTAAAGTGTTCGTACATTTCGTTATCAACTACTCGTCATTTCACTTAACTTGCACGAGCACCTTTTTTTGAGTTACTTCTCAAGTCTGTACGCCCTGTTTGGGCCCAAAGTTATTCACTTCATTGCTCCATATGCAAATACCACTAATTGCTGAGAATAATATTGTCATTTGATCATCCCAATATGATCCTTGTGGCCTATCACACCACCTTGGCTAGTTATTAGCCTTTCACATCATTAATTACCAGAGTAATTAATTAAAACATATTAATTCCATATTAATCAGCTTGATTAATCTTTGAATTTACATAATCAGATAGCAGGGGACAATGTGCTACATACTTAAGAGACATTTGTGTGCAACCTCGGTAATCAATATGATGAATGATCCCGGTTAATTGGGACGGACTTTTTTAATTTCTGAATTGTAGTAAATAATAATTACACCCAGGCCTACAGGAGTGTTTCCCGACTAAACAAATCGAGAAAAAAATGATGAACACGTTCAATTGTGATTGAAATTGAAAAGTGTAAAGCCTGTAGGGCCTTAGGCTACTGGAAAGAGATTGTTTCTTAGTTCTAAGATATTTGATTAGGTTTGCCTACCTAGTATTTAAGAGAAGTCAAGAGATTTGACATTAAAACATGTTTAGGCCTTCAAGCAAAGCAATAAAACATAGGCCTAGGGTAGGCCCTACTTAAAACCAGTCATATTAATTTTGTAATTTGTCTATAAAACATTTTAACTTGCAAGTTGCAACAGGTCATTCAAGAGGTGTTCTAATAAAATTACTACCAGTTCAAAGGAAATGTTTAGAGTAGGCCTAATTAAAAAAAACACAAATTGTTGTTTGTAGGCCTAGTTAGATTATTTTCAACTTTGTCTAGGTATGGCCCTGGGGCTGCCTTGTTTATTTATGGGTTTTTTTTGTGGCTGTCCCAGTGTTCGCACAAAAAGTGTTCTAAATTTCACTATATTAGCAGTGTTATACCTAGGTATTTTCAATTCAATTCAATTTTTTTTATTTGCCAAACTGAGCTTACGCTCTTTACAGTGATTTTTAGTTGTAGAATATTAGTTTCATGGATAGTTATTAGACAGTACATAGATAATGGAGCTGCAGGTAGACCCTAACATATAGCCTAGTAATTACCTTGCGGGAAAATGTATTTATTTCATCTAAGATATTTTGGGTTTAAAATAAATGCCACCTGCCAGGGCAGGCTCATGTCATAAGTAGGCCTACCATAACCTGACAACCTCAAGCTATAAGGCAGGGAGTTTTTTATATGGGGCCCATGTTTTGTTTAGTGCGCTTGCAATTGCAACAACGATCTACCTTTAGAAGTAGGATTATTACCTAAGGTGATTGTTTTTTATTGTATTTAGAACTACGGTAGGCCCTAATGTTTTAAAAAATTATAAACATATGGTTGTGCAATAATTAATAACTTTCAAATTATCAATCTAGTGGATTGTAAGAAAATATAGGCCTACAGGTCTAAGGCCTGAACCCAAAATATCTTATCATCACTAAAATAAAAATTGGGTATTTGGTTGTGTATGAATCAAGAGATTTTCCGAAGTGATTCCGATTTAACCAAATAGCAGACTGAATAGAAAGTATGGTTGGCACGTGTAAACGCTCTTGGTGGTTTAAACGTTCAGTAATTTTAGACTAAAATTAAACGTCTGTTATGCCAATACACTCTCAAAAAACTGTGATTTCCCCTTCCACCCTCGATATCAAAAGTACACCAAGATAAAAATGCTGTGTCCCATTGTTATTTGACCCATTCAGTGTGGTTGTCGACTGTATGTTTAATCACTGTACTACGCCTATATCTCAAAGTCAAACACTTGAAAGGGGGAATATTTAGGAATAATTCACTGTAATGGTTGGCATTTCCATTTGTAGAAGGATAGGCCCACACGTTTAAATGCGGTTAGTAAAGTTGTTTAACCGTTGATGAATTAACAAAATTGGACAGCCCTAATAGAAATCGTTATCATTTTACGATTGTAGAAAGAATGCGGGGAAATTAAAAAAACCATGCGATTTTAGTTTTGGGGTCTCACGTCCCAGTAACTTTTGTTCTATTCTGGCCCTTGTTGTTGTAGGTGAAGGCCTATTAGAACAATAACCATGTACGCTTGGGCCCTTGGCTAATATGTAGATGTAAGCAACAATTTTGCTCCTGTTTCAGCATTCAGCAAGACTGCCTGATTCCCCCCAAATTCGAAATATGGAAGTGCTGCACCTGATCAAAATGGGAGTCAGACTTGGCTGCTGAATCTACCCCCAGCCCAGTGAGAAGACAAAGTGTTGAATCAGTGAAATTTCTGTCAGTGAATTTTGCAATTTTTCATAGCTCAATCAGTTATTATTGTTGGGATAAGAATAAAATTAAATCCGTCCAGCAAGTGTTGTTAGTAAATTAAATTAAATTTAATTTTTTAATATATATATATTTATTGATATAGCCTACTAGGCCTACTATATCCTATTAGCTACTTATTTATTGAATTGAATGTGAATTTTTATATTGGTGACACAAATAAATGTTTCAATAATAATGTGCTCCCCTATTGAATATTAATTGCTAAAGTAGCGTTTTCATGTGGGCGAGCAAATAGGTTCTGGAGCTATCACAATGCAATGTTATAGCAGCACGCGAAAAGCGAAAGTCGCGACCAACATTAATGTAATTGAAACATGTCATGTCTGAAACAGGGTTTGCTTGGTCGCTTTGGTTTACTGTCCCCCACTGAAAATCAGTTATATGAATTGAGTGGAAATACGAATTTATTTATTCGCAAGGCACCATTTGCTCGTCTACATGAAAATGAGGGGTTTGTGAAGCACGGTTTCTGCTCTCAATCCTAATCCTACTTTAAACTCGCTTTTCCGCCAAATTTGGAGAACCCGTCAATATTAGTTGTCCTAGGCCTATGACTAGGCCAATACATGTTTAATGTGTGCTTTCGTGATCTTTAATTGTTTTAATGTTTACTAGTTTGCCATCTTCTACATTGTAACTTTCTTTACCTCCACATAATAATAATATAAAAATTAAAAATTTAGGCTTACTTGTAGGCCTACCCAATTCCAAGCAATGATTTTCATCAATGCCTTGGCCGGCACCTGGGCCCTTTCTGTCACTGCCGGACATATGGTGTCAGATGGGTGCTAGTCAGCAGGTGTTTCTGTTAGGTGCGTGTTAAACAGACGAATAAATAGGCCTAACTTTGCCATGTTAAAATTAAATTTTAAATTAAATAAGGCGGCCTTAAATTTAATTTAACGCAGCTCCCTTTGCAAATCACTCTGCAGGTATTGACATGTTTTTGCTGGAGTAATTTTTGTTGTTGTATTGTTTTGATTGGGATTGTGAGGCTTAAATCAGATCAAAGTATCGGGTTCCGATTGGCTCTCGCTAACTCGACTCGCTAGAAAAGTTGAACAATCTGGACATTTTTCGTGGCGCGCGAAGAGCTCGCGCTCGCTGGCTCACCATCTGACAGCGAGGGGGGGCAAGTTTCATGTAAACGAGTGCAGGCCAACTCCCAGAGAAATACTCGCGCGATTCTCTCGATCGTCTGACGGGCGCTTTACTAATTGGCAATTTGTTTTGAAAATTGGTTTTGTCTTTGTTTGTTTGTTTTTTCTTTTCTGTGCATTCACAACATAAAATCATAATTGTTAGGGATTTACTTTTAGGCAAACTTATTTTTTATTTTTTTAAATTAGGCCCTATAAAAACTGCTATGAAATCTGACCAAGTGCTACATTTAAAAGGGGTTCCCGATGACCTGGTGCAGTTTATCAAATTTTTTTGCATTCTTGGTTAGGGTGTGAATAGGGAACCCAACAGCATGCAGCTTTACCTGGTTGGCAACTGCAGGGATCTTGTAGTTTAGATAAAAACATTAAATGATTAAAGAACATACTGCAACAAAATATCGTTAAAAAACTGTTTGGCCGAAACAGTTTCAACGTTTTTTCGTGTATGTTTCATTTTAATGTCTATCTAACCTACCATATCCCCGCAGTTGTCAAATAGGTGTGTTGGGTTCTCTCTTCATACCCCTAACCAAGCAATAACTAGCCGTTTTGGCCCCTTCTATATTTTACATTTGCTTTGCATGTTTTTACTCTTTTTTTAGTATGTTTTTCATATTGATTCAGGTTTTTTTGGGAATATATCGTGGCCAATAATTATTAATTACTCATTGGTGCATAATCTTGAGTTCATTAGGGATGCATGCATTATCGTTGTCGAGTTGATTATGCACGCACTTCCCCTCGGAAGGATCAGCTGGCAGTAGCTGAAATTTCCCGTCATAATTGTACGACAATTTCCCACCCATACCATCAGGCACTTCAATGTGACTCGCATTTTTTTAATACCTAGTATATCTTTTCCATTTTTCAAATGTACGATGTGTTTAAGTTTGTATAATTATTACGTTTCATTAAAAAAAAATACCCAAACGATATTGAATCTTATTGGAAGATTCGGGTAATCCCGAGTACCCGTACGTGCCATCCCTATATATTACATTTATATTAGTTATTCAAATTATGGTGCAACATCTCAAAGGCATAAAGTTTTTTAATGTTTTGGTGCTACTGTTTTGATATGGTTTGAATTTAGGTATAATTTATTTCTTGTGTGTTATTATAATGAGTATGATGTTTGAAATTATGTATTGGCATGCATAACAGAACATTATTTTAAATCGTATAGCTGAAATAATACGACTGTGTGTTTATAGCAAATAAATAATAATTGACATTTGATGAATTTTATTATGTATACTTAATAACTTATTAGTACAGATACGTCCAGCAAGAGAAATTGTGTAGGCTGCGTTGCCACATAGCCGCTGAATACAGGAACCTGCATGGGCATGGTTGAAATGCCACCACACACATTCTGATTGGTGTTTGATTCTGCATGCTCCCTGGTCTGTGCTGTCGGTTTACCTTTCTGCGTAATGTTAAATCCCCGTAGCTGGTCGGTATATTTAGCCACGTGTGTGATTGCCAATTAAAAGTATCCTTTTTTTGACCCGTGCCTCAAGTACGTACATTATTATGTACTGATGCTTTTTATGAAGTAATAAAAGTAAACATGTTCCATCTATGTGTCAGCTGTAGCTTTAAATTTTTATTGGGGGTTTGAGATATTGCATTTGGTATACACATCAATTTAGATTTTTAAAATTTATACATACAACTAGATGTAATTAATTATTTTTTAATTTAGTTAATTTGAGTTTGGGAATGATAAATAAATGTATCATGAATTGAAATAGCTCGTGCTAAAAATATACAATTACAATAATTACTCGTAAATGTTACTTGCCAATCTGCGCAGATAAATCTAGATTTAAATCTGATCGCGCTACTAAAGAAATAAATTTGCCTACATAACCATGTAAAGTTTTTTTTAAATAGAATGGCAGAAATCTGGAATCAAACCTATGGTTTCATTCCTGGGTTTTTGCTGTTTTTTCCCCTTTTGCATTGGGAAAATATAAACCCATGCAATACGTAATAGACCGACCGACTTTCAATTTTTTTTTTTTGGAAAAAAAAAGGTCTAGGATGGGTCGATTTTGAACTTGGGAACTATAGCCCGAATAGAAGAGCTAGCTTATTTTATAAGCTTTTGACTTAAATGTCATATTGGCATATTTATCATTTGCTGATCGTCAGCCAAATCAATGATGGGGTCCATCACATACCATTGTTGTCATAATGGAGTCTGGCAGAGGGAATTGACGATTACGTTCCAATTATTTGGTCGCCACTATATACATGGCAGTAAACAGTTAAAAAAAAAAAACCGAACCAGCGCACGGGGGAGGAGGGTCCAATTGCGCAGGGGTTGTCATATAATGGGAGTGGGTCTATTTGGGCGGAATTTACTATTATTAAGGTCCCTTTGGGCGCCTCTACTACTGGCAGTACAGTTCCAAATTAACGGGGACCATCGGGGGCTACCTAAAATGGGGACCCCCCCCCCCCCCCCCCCCAGGAACCCACCCCAGAATCTCTACAGGATGTTGTGACAATATCCGCAGATGGTCCTCAGATGATCCACCCGATGGTCCTGACAATATCGTGTGGATGATTAATAGATTATCTAATAAAGTTAACAAGTGGGACATTTGGTAGTCTATACAACATCTACAAGCTATCAATGTCCAATTTTTAGACATCTGGTAGACATTTAAATGTCCAAAAGTGAATGTTTTTTTAGGGCATCCAGGGGACGTTCTGTGCTGTGTGGGTTATTTAGTATTTAGATAATAATATTTCAATAAAATATCCTTGGTGCGTATTTATTTCCCGAGAGGGGGGGGGGGTGTTATTAGTTCTGTTACGTTGGCTAGAAATGGTAGGATCGGTTGATCTATTTATTTTAATCAGTAAAAGTCTATTAGTAACCAGCAAAATATATTTAGTTGCCCATGAATCGAAAAAAATTTCAGTGTTGGTGATTCCGTTTTAATCATGTGCAAGCTTGATTACTCCATAAGTTACCGAGAATTGTTAAATGGGCGTAATGAATTAACTAGTTTGATCCGCGTCGTACAGAAGAAACATAATAACAATTTTACTTGATAGCAAAGAATATTGTTGAGTATATCTGCATCCTAGTTTTGATTCTGAATTTGTGATGAAATTTATTAAACTGTCATTAATAATTTCACTAGTGGCTGTCCTTAGATTCAATTTCTCAAGGGGTGGTTTCTTTGTCCTAGTGCTCACACGGGAAGGTATTAACTTATTAATTGCATTACGCATAGACCGCGTAGTGCGTTGAAAAGGCGGGCGCTGGTTGAGGCACGTCGGGCCTAGAGGAACTGGGTTCGTGCGTGGTTGAATATTTCGTTGACGAATAACCTGTGCAGTTCCCATATGAGTTTTGGGGAGGTCGGCCGTGCGTGTAGTTTTCCAGAGGTGCCAGCAATAACTTGAATGTTATTTCTCTGATCATATTGTTCTTGAGCTGTTTTGCCGTCCTTAGTGCTTAGTTGACGCGTAGTTTTTTCAGTTTTAGACACCATTTTGCGTGCGTTTCCCGCGTCTTTAGTGTGTATAGTGCGTGAATTTTCACTGTCTTTAGGGGAACGTTTGGCGCGAGTCTTTACTGTCTTTAATGTATTTTTTTATGCGGATTAGCACTGCCGTTGGTGTAATTTCGTACGGATTTTGAATGTCTTTATTGTGTAAATTGTACGCATTTTCACTGACCTCAGTGTGCGTTTTATTCGCATTTTCACTGTCCTTAATCTGTGCACTTTGCTAGTCCTTAGCATATGTGTGACGGACATTGGCGGGAGCGAAAGTAATGGAAAAGGAAATAATGCATATGAAGCTAAACGTTTTTTGTCTGTCTTTTTCCGCCCGAATTCGTAATTCTTGTGGGGTGAGATTTCTATAATGATATGTATCGATTTTATTGCGGTCCTGTATTGTGTACTACTGTGTATTGGTTCATAATCTTCGTCTGATTTATTGTCAGGGAATCTAGTTCTTTATCGCACCCGGTTCTTTATCTAAATTGTCAGCTGTAGTGTTCCGTTGGTGACGCAGTTCCATGGAGTGGCGTGGAGTAATTATTAGTCTCCTGAGTGGGTAGACGTATTAAGTTGTCGTGGAGGGAGGCGTCACGAGGGTTATATTTTTTAACCGATTGATATGGACCTTTTGAAGTTTTTTATTATGAATATTCTCAATAGTACATATACGTTTTTTTGTGATATTTTGAAGTCTCCATATACCCCTGTAAGGTCTATTCCATTTTGGGCTGCATTGTATCCTTGAGTACGGGCGTATGCAATAAACAAAAGTCACCCAAAACGAAGGGGAGTACATTTATGTTTTTATTATATCGAGACTCATTATTAATTGCGCTTGCTATATATTTTCTGCTGCAATAGCGTGCGCCGTGGAGAGTATATTGCGTAGGTGAGTGGGGTAATGAAAATCCTCATTATAGTGAGGTGGGGGAGGTGCCGAAATTTGTGAAAGCGGGAGTCTGAGATCGCGTCCAAACATTAAGTATGCTGGACTGTAGCCTGTCGTTGGCGAGATTGTATTGCGTAGATTTAGGCAGATTTTGGTAAAAAATCATCCCAGTCTCGTTGCTGATCTTCTGTGAGGTGAGACATCATTGAATGTATAGATTTATGAATTTGCTCAGCCTTCCCTAGTAAAAATATTTGGTTGTCAAATGGTTGCCAAGTGGTCACCAACTAGTTCGCCAAGTGATGCCAAGTGATCTCCAAGTGATCACCAAAAGAAGCCAAATGGTCGCCAACAGGTCGTTTTTGTGTCAAAATACTGCATTGCAGAGTGGGGGGACCCGTTTGGCAGCCTTTGGTGAACGTTTGGCTGTCATATATTCTTTTTAAATTTCGGTGGCGACCCCTTTGGGAATCACTTGGTAACCTGTTGGCGATCAAAAATAAGCCTTGGTGATCTGTTGGTGACCGCTTGGCGACCGTTTGGCATACAAATATTTCTACCAGGGTTGCCATTAGCCATACTATGATACGGTGATATACGGAGATGTTTTATATTGGGTGCCTGGTCGAGGGGTCCCGCTTGGCACATGCTGGTGTCCTGTCAGCAGGCAACACCCATGTGGCAATTAGCTGAGTCCCTCAACAGGGAATTCTGGGACGCCCTAGACTGTCTCTGGAGGTTTGTATGTCGGTTTCTGGCCCGACAAATTATCCTCTGTCACCCATAAGATCTTGCCCAAATTCGTTATTGTGTTGGCCAAGAGCACGGTCTACAGGACTCCTGGGCTCTATTTCAAGAATGGCAGGGTGCTTGCTCCCTACGAAGTTGTCCTCAAGGCCGTCTGAAGTCCCGACTCCTCAAGGAGTATGCTTGGCACCTTGGGCGAGAGAAGATAGACGGCTTTGAGGCAAAATGGGGTGATCATCATCCGTCGTGTTTTCATTGTCGTCGCCGTCGGGGAGGTAGTCAAAGGGAAGGAAAGTTCCCCGACGACTACCCCGAGCCCCCCATTAGTTTTAGGGGGGGTGGTGGTTACACTTCTTCTTGAAAACACGTTGTAATAATTTGAAAAATAAAACATATTTATAATTTTAAATTTAGGAAAAAAATTAATTGTAGAAACTAGTACGATTACATTGTAAAACTTGCTTGTAAGAAGCTTGTATCTAGACTGACGTCGATGCAAGGCGGTCAGCTCCACGTGTTGCAGTGCTTAGCAAAGCTTGCAGATTTCACGGAGTGGGGTGCTGAGCTTGCCCAAGTTGCAATTCGGGGTAACTTTTTCGGGGAAAAAAATCGTAAAAGTGCGAATATTTATGAGAAATATTTCTTCGATTGTACCCAAAACAATACAGCTCTAAGTTCAGAGATTTCGAAGGTCCCCTTCAATTTTTTATCAAGATCGGATATGCCGTTTGCCCGGTTTGAGAGCGAACAAAAAGACAAAAATACAAAAAAAAAAAAAAACACCTGAGCTAAATTTTTTGGGGGGGGGCAGTGAAATTTAAATCTTCGCTTCGCTATCCAATAAAAGATGTGCTCGACGATGCAACAATTGTATTAGATCATTAAAACTTTGGCAACAAAAAACCAACTACACTTTGCATATTTAACAACTGGCCATGTGTTCTCAGAAGACTTCATCTTTGATTATTCAACATCATATTCTCTCAATAACTTTGATATTGAATTTCACGATGCCTTGTATCGACAAGATATCCCAGCTAACAGTATTCAAGTGAACAAGATAAAAGTACATGGAATTACATACCAAAAAGGGTTATGGTTGACATTGTGTGGACCTCGTCATGATATGAAGGTTGGACGGATAATTTTCAATCATTATATCACCTACAAAAACAGTGATCTTTCTCGTTGAAAAATACATTGCAACATTCAGCCTAATCTTGGAATATACGAACTAAATCCATTAAACAGTCTTGTGGGGTATATGAGTGTGTTACACTGTCTGAATTTCAAAAATGCAACTATTATCCCCCACCATCTTAATCATTTAGGAGTGATAAATATATAGCTTTGAAGAATACACTGCGACAATTTTTCTCTGAGGTAGGTACTCGAACCCCAATATTATGCATGTTTAATTGCATCAATTGATAATTATACATAACATTTTTACCCATTACTATTAGTAGTAAATCACTAGGTTGTCATTATTTGCAAATGAGCACGGTTGTGTGTACTGTGTATGCAGATGAAATGGCATTCGTTGTCCCAAGTTTCATGGTTGTTTTTTCTCCCAAAAACTTCAGAAAAACAAAAAACAGACACACTAGAGTGTTCATATAGTTGACAAACATACGAATATTATTGCACAAAAAGGGGAGATACCAAAAAAATTGCAATGTAACACTCAATACATCAGTTGATTATGTCCTCATGGAAGCGTAAATTTGGCACCCTGTACATTTTTTTTTAATTTATTTGACGTCTATCCTATTCAGTTATAAAAACTGATTTACAAAGGAGGACAACTAAATAAATCTAATTACATAGATGCAGACACAACAATGAACTACATTTAAGTAAAATTATTTGAAATAGTAATATTACAACAATGCATTAAATACTCAACAAATTTGATAACAAATAAAAAGGATATTAAATGCAATTTATGAATGAATCGAATGTAAAAAAAGGGTGGGGAATGAAAAGAAAAGAAAAAAAAGGAAAAGGGAAAGAAAACAAAAGAAAAAAGGAAAAAGGAAAGGAAAAAAATAAGAAAAAAAAGAAAGAAAGAAAAAAGAAGAAGAAAAAAAAACATTAAAAAAGAAAAACGAAAAGAAAAAACTGATTTATTAGACAATCCCACTCAAACGAATATGAGGTTTGCCAAAAATCAGGAACAGCAAATCAGAGAGTAATCAATCTTTTGCGGAAAAAAACACCGAACGCGAATCTTCATTCTTGTGTTCAAATCTTGATAACAATTTAGTACAAAAGATCTTGACTCTAATATATAATTATATCAGATATATAATTAATTATTTAAAATTGTTCAAGTCAAAAACTGATCACAGCAATGATACAGGACACCTAACTCAAGTTGCAAGTTCCACCAGTGGGCGCAACCAGACAATCTAGGCAGAAAAATAACAATTGAAAATACATTGAATACATCAAAATCAAAGCAATAATGAACAAACAAAGAGAACAGCCAAATCATAAATAAGAACATATGAAGATAAATTAACATTACATAAACACAGAGACAATGCCCCACAAATAAATAGTAAAAATCAATTCTTCTTTGTTCTTCGTATCATTATCATTGCTTCAATTTTACTTTTAAATTGTACTATTCCTAGCTCAGTGAACTGGCTTCTAATATCATAAGAAATTGAACTCCAAAAGGATACTCCTCTGTACAAGAATGACTTTCTTAATGATTCAGAAATTAATTAAACGAGGGAGCGGAGCGACCGAGTGTCTCCATTCAACTCGAACGGTTCTCATTCTGTGATTCTGTCTGTCTGTCTGTACGTCGTAAATCAGCCGAACCGCTGAACAGATTGGGCTGAAATTTTAAACAGACATCCGGTACGAAATTATTGAGAACTGCTAACAAAATCAAGTACATCCATTGCGATTTAATCCTACAATAAATAAAAATGTGATTTTTAAAATATCGATAGCATTTGTTTAGTAGCAGCTATCGGGACCACTTCTACGTGGGTTGCAGGCCTATTGGTAAGCATTTTTGCCTACCACACGGGGGGTTAAGGTTCGATTCCCCTTAGCTCGAACTTTTTTTATGTTTTTACACCCAATTTTTTTTGAGGGGGTTAAATGGAAATAAAACTTAGGTGATTTTTTTTTTATCTTGGAAATATGTTAATGTTTCACGCTAATACGTTTTGAACACGATTCGCATTTCAAATGTTCAATTTAAATATCTAGGGAAACGCCAAAGTCGTTGTTAAACGAGTGAGTGAGCCATGTGTTGAGTACCCGTATATTCCTCATGGGCTAGATCCTTAGGTATAGGGGAGGAAAGGGGATGTTCCCGGGTACTCAACACTTGGCTCACTCACTCACTCGTTTAACAACGACTTTGGCGTTTCCCTAGTTAAACGAGGGAGCGGAGCGACCGAGTGTCTCCATTCAACTCAAACGGCCTCCATTCTGTGATTCGTCTGTCTGTCTGTACGTCGAAATCAGCCGAACCGCTGAACAGATTGGGCTGAAATTTAAACATACATCCGGTACAAGTTTACTGAGAACTGCTAACAAAAATCAGCTAGATCATTGCGATTTAAACCCACAATAAAAAAAATGTGATTTTTTAAAATATCGATTGCATTTGTTTAGTAGCAGCTAGCGGACGAGATATACCTGGCTGACATGGCCAGTGGTAAGCATTAACCCACCGCACGGAGGGTTGGGGTTCGATGCCCGTTAGTTAGAACTTTTTTTATATTTTTTCCCCCACATATTATTTTTGGGGGGTTAAATGGGAAATAAAACTTAGGTGATTTTGTTTTATCTTGGAAATTTGTTAATGTTCACGCTAATACGTTTTGAACATGATTCGCATTTTGAATGTTCTATTTAAATAACTAGGGAAACGTCAAGGTGGTTGTTAAACGAGTGAGTGAGCCATGTTTGAGTACCCCGGGATCATTTTCCCCCTACGGGCTTGATCCAGCCTTAGGTATATGGGAGAAATGGGGATGTTCCCGGGTACTCAACACTTGGCTCTCTCACTCGTTTAACAACGACTTTGGCGTTTCCCTAGTTTAGGAACTTTCAATGAGTACATTAGAATAGAATTTCTATCACGATCGACAAATTGAAAAATATTTGGTAAAATACCTGAATACATACTTTTCAATACCTTGTATGTATTTACCAGAACGCTATATTTCATTCTTTCCTCAATCGTGAAGCAATCAGATTGTAAATCTTGGCTCATAGGAATTGAATCAAACAGATGGTCAATTCTCTTCTGAAGTACAACATATTCGGTAGAAGGTCTTACTGCCCAAACCACTAAACAATAATCAATAATAGAGTGAATATAAGAATCTACAAGTAACCTCAACATTCTCTCTGTTACAAACCTCTTCATTCTACTTATAATTCCTATTGCTGATGATACTTTATTACATACATATTCATAATGTTTCTTAAAATTTAAATTACAATCTAAGAAAACTCCAAGATACCGGTATTTAAATTCATACACTCTAGAAATTAGCTTACCATTACAATTCAACGTCAAATGAATATCATTCATGCTTCTATCATTAGCCTTATGAAAAATCATAAAATTTGTTTTACTATAATTAATATCAAGTTCCTGAGTTTTAAACCAATCATCCATCGTCTTTAAAACTTCTTGAAGACGTCTTACGATCTCTTCAACATCCACACCTTCTAAATAAAAGACCAAGTCATCAGCATATAAAATATAATTGATTCCTCCCATTATAGTAGATATATCATCTATGTAAAGAATAAATAAAAGGGGTCCTAATATTGATCCTTGTGGTACTCCACAAAATATATTGAATACTTTTGAACTATATTTTGCAATATTGATAAACATTTTTCTTTTTAAAAAGTAATCCGCCAATATTGATAACAAATAAGGACTTATGTTATACCTGGTTTTTAGTTTTATTAAAAGAGGTAAAAAAGGTACTGAATCAAATGCTTTCCTAAGATCAACAAAAACAGCTCCAACCCTACCATTCCGCTTGTCAATCCCTTTATAGATAAAATCTGTAAATGCTAGAAGGGCACTTTGCGTTGATCTACCTTTCCTAAAACCATGTTGGTTTTCACTTAAACCTTCAGATGCATCCACTTCATGTAATAACCTCATGTGCAAAATATTTTCAATAATTTTCCCAACAATTGGAAGAGTTGATATAGGTCGATAAGAATTCCTATCACTCTTTTTACCTTTACCCTTATAAATAGGTGTTACCCTAAGTGATAAGTGATAAGTGATATATATGATAAGTGATATAAGTGATATATATGATAAGTGATATAAGATAAGTGATAAGTGATCCTAAGTATACAACAATTTCTCGAATGAGGTAGAGTACAGGGAGAATGAAAACCATAGGCCACAACAGACAACTGTGTACCCAATATTATGCCTAATCCATATGGTTTTCCCACCTATAACCCCTTCACCCACAGGTATAGATTGTTTTTGTGCATTTAGCACAAATGCTGACAATTGCAACATTTTGTTTGTTTCATGCAGCATGGACCTTCGTAAACAAATACGAGATGTTCTTCCAACCATCAGCAAAGAGAGTTTAACTGGAACTGTGGAACACAAAATGTAGGAGTTGAAAGTGTGGAAGACTTGCACTTGGTGCAGGCTTCAGACTTGAAGGATCTATCACCTATACAAGGACAGAGGCTTCTTTTGAAATGGTCACAGTCCCCACAAAACTCGGCCACTCCCACTCCCAGTGAAACCCATAGCAATAGCAGTATTATCGGCGTTTCTTCCCCTCCACTTCTCAATACTACCAATACTATTTATCCCATCCATTTTGAGTCCGAGCTGACCATTAATTGGAATAAATTACCTCAAGAGTTAGTGACAGACCTAAAAAATAAGGTTAGGCCCAAGCCATCTCATCGAAGGGCCATGATAAGATCTTTTGTTGACGATGTTCGCAATGCCATAAGCAAACCCGGAAGAGCTGCTTGGTCTCAGGTTGCCAAAGAAATAATGGAAAGGTACCCGGAATCATTTAAAAATCCCATGGACAACTTCGCCGTAAAAAAGTCCTCAGCGTACTGGACATTAGTAACACAACTTGAAACTCGATCGGGAAATCTCTCCCGGAAAGTAAATGGAACCAGAAAAAATTCTGTTAGGCGGAGATTACAAATCGACGAGGAAGACCATGCTGAAAATCCATCAGAGCCATTGAATGCTACGAAAAAGTTAAAATACATTGATTATGGGTGCGTAAGATGGCAACCCGATTCCCTGCCTGATGGCGAGACTAGTGAAACACAAGAAGAGCACAGGCTTTACCTGGAGGAAGCATACAAAGACGATAAAACAATGCAAAGTGCCAAAGAGAACGAAATTGCCACAAAAATGGATAAAACTTACGTTACCCAACGAAAAAATATAAATTCAAACATGACGGCAAATGCAATTCTAAACAAGTGGCCATTCTTGTTTGGAAAAAAAATACATAGAACACCACTTCAATACGCTGACAGACATAAATGCAATTTCTTCCTTTAACGACTTTTTTACCGAGAGGGGTCCCCTACTGCTGAAATTCTTTACTACAATGGGGGAAAAGCAAAGAGAATCTCTACTCAATTAGAATCTCAAACGGACAAGGCTGTTTCCCAACACCAGTCAAACTTCCCATCAGTCACTGCCATTGTTCTCATGCTTGTGGGTTTGAAACCAACACTAATACCACAAACATGACTGACCTACAACAACAATGCAAACAAGATAAACTCACAAGACAACATTTCACGTCACAAAACAGTTAGATGACGTAAAAGTTCAGCAATGTGCTTCGATTTATTTCGTATTTGATGTTTTAATTTAGTGACAGCTTTGTGTGTAATACTTGACGGAAATTAGCTTGTGGCTCATGGCTGTGTTGTAAAAAGTACACTGTGTAGGCCTAGTGGAACCAGCTGTACAGTCGGATCACTCCGCATTCCAATGCACCATTGTACCTCCGAATAAGCGTAACTCTTACAAATCAAAACAACAAACCAAACTAAATTGGAACAAAGCCGATCTAGGTAAACTCAACAACTTATTGTGGAACTGTCAATGGAGCTGTATGGACGCAACGAATGATGTGAATGAAAAATGTGATCTATTCTATGCTCTACTGGGAAATGCAATCGAAGACTCTGTTCCTATTGTCAAAGTAAACGTTATGAAATATCCTGTCTGGTTTGACTGTGACGTCATCGCTGCATTGAAGGACAAAAGTCGAGCTTACAGGCTATGGAAACGGACCAAACAGGTACAAAAAAGAACTACGTTTAAAAAACTTCTAAAATGTAAACATAAACAATATTTATCCAAAGTCGACTCTGATGTCTCTAAGAATCCGAACCTACTCTGGGGATAAATACGGCGAAAAACAAAAACTAAGAGAATACCTATAGACGTAGAACACGAGGGGACCAAGGCAACCAGCACTGACACCTGTTGTCGTCTGTTCTCAAACTACTTTCAGTCCACGTTTCAGCCAAAATCAGATGCAACTCTGCCCCTACCTGACGTTCCGGTATACTGCGATGAATCTCTGTCGCTCTTCACACTCTCAAGAGAAGACGTCGAACAAGGTTTAAGTCACCTGATCAATAACAAATCTCCTGGCCCTGATTCTATCCCTATTAGAGTTATAAAGCACTGTCGCAAGGCGCTAGCTCCCCCCCTCACAGCAATATTCAATCATTCCCTAAAAACGGGTATATTTCCTAGTCGCTGGAAAAATGCTCACGTTAGCCCCGTTTTAAAGAAAGGCAGTCGCTACAAGGTTACGAACTACAGGCCAATCTCTCTTCTTCCTGTGCTCTCCAAAGTTTTTGAAAAACTTATACACAAAAACATTTATCACCATGTAAGAAATAAAATAGCCCCTGAACAACACGGTTTCATTCAACGCCGTTCAACAGTGACCAACCTAGCTGAATTTACATCCGATTTAACTAACAACATTGACATGAAACAACAAGTTGACACGGTGTACACGGACTTCTCTAAAGCTTTCGACAGTGTCGATCATAGGCTTCTCCTCCATAAAATAAAAGGCTATGGAATCTGCGGACAGCTGTACGAACTTCTTTCGAGCTATCTCTGTGAACGTACACAAACTGTTGTGATAGATGGCACAAAATCAACAACTGAGAACGTCTCATCTGGGGTACCCCAAGGATCCATTTTAGGCCCATTGTTATTCACCATGTATGTAAACGATATCCCAAAGTGTTTTGAATCATCCAAGTGCCTCATGTACGCGGACGATCTAAAAATATATCGCCCTGTTAATAATCAACAGGAATGCTTATTACTCCAAAATGATCTTAACAGTTTATCATCATGGTGTACACGGTGGAAACTAAATCTTTACGTTTCAAAGTGCAAAATTATAACTTACACTAACAAAAGGAAAAACATTATTTTTGTTTTTCAATATATGATTGATGGTTCGATTCTTGACCGAGTACAGTCAATAAATGATCTGGGTGTTACGATGACCGGCGACGTATCATATAACAAACACATTGACACTACCAAGCCACGAGCATTTAAACTCCTCGGCCTCATGAGACGCAACTGCCTGCATCAATTCTCATATGCAACGAATCGGCTATTGTACGTAGCTCTCGTGAGACCCAAAATCGAATATGCCAGTGTGGTGTGGAATCCGCATCACAAAACTAAAATCGAGGGCATTGAAAAAGTACAAAAAAGATTTGTAAAACTGTTGTGCATGAAATCTAATATTGAGTATCATAGGAATGAGTATGTAAGTCATTGTGATCTCAGCAGGATTCGCACGCTATGTAGCAGGCGAAAGATTATAGATATGGTTTTCTTGTACAAAGTTGTAAATAGTTATGTTGATTCTCCACTTCTTGAGAAACTAAATTTTCATGTTGCATCACGGGTAACTAGGCATCAGTGCCCTTTTTATCCAACTAAAAGTAAAGTAGAATTGACGTTTCCAAACACTCATGCATCAACAGGCTACAAAACACCTATAACAGTCTCTCAGTCTTAAACACAAGCCTTGATCTTCATTTTAATACTCTTGCATCATTTAAATCTCTCTTGTACAGCACCATTGTCGACACCTAAAAATATCTACACACAGACAAAAGTGCGATCGCAATCGCATTCACTTTCACACTGACAAACACACATACGCACACATGCATCAACACACACATTCACATGCACATACACGTGCACATACAAATACACATACATGATTAATTTATAGTATTGTAGTATATGAGAAATTAACGATTAATTATGTTAGTATAAAATATAAATTGTTAGTTTATAAGTTAATATATTATATTTGCACTTGTGGAAAATAATTTCTGTTGCAAATAAAGACTTAATAATAATAATGTAGATGATTGTTCTGTATTACAGATTGTGTTGTTAGTGTTCTCGCAGTAGTGATTTAAACATACATGCACAATAACGATATTGCCGTTTTTATTTTAATTTGTTATTGTGTTGTGTATTTGTGTTGTTGTGTGCAGTGGCGGCTCTCCTGCGGCACTCCTGTGTAGGCCTACTTTGGGAAAATAATTATTGTAAATTATATGTCTGCTTGTTGCTGCCATTTCAGTAGCTAATTGTGTATCATTAATTTAAAGGTCCATATCGAACTACAGTTTTACAGCGCCACACAACAGTAAAGTTATCAGTGCCCATCGAATTTTCTGATTCCTAAATAAATATGAATTTCAAATTGAATTCAAATGTTTACATCACATTCGAAATTAATAACATTATTGCTTGTCGTGGAGTTGTCTGATAAAATTTCGTTAAATTAAAAAAATATATTAAAATTATATTTTTTATTTGGAATGTAGTAAGGATAGACTAGAAATGACTTTAGTGGCCTCGTTAGTAGACTTAGCTGCTATAACTAAGAGAGCACAAATTCCTTTCTCTTCATGATTACCGACAGCTTTGGCAGCTCCTACGCCTGTTTCTGCTTTAGTCCATTCATCAACTTTAGAAACAGCTGGGGTTTATCTTTTAATTCGATTTTATGTTTAATGACGCTATTTTTGTGTTAAAACAAATATTAATAAATACATATAAATAAATAAATAAATAAATAAATAAATAAAAATAAATAAATTCTTAAAATAACATTCTTTAGCCAACGGAATCAATTAACTACAAATGTGATAAACCAAAAATCCTAGCAAATAGGGCTAAACCGTGTCAAGGCTCTAAACTCACATTGAACAGAACCATCACTTTCTGAACATCAACTCCTCAGGCTGCAAGGACGGAACAGACAGAGCACAACACCGAGATGACGAGCACTTCCCTATATTGCTTAACGTCTTATATTTATGCAACTTGGCTAATCGAGACGAAGGGGGATATCCAAACGTAAGGGATGACGCGGGGGGGGGGACAAGGGGTGGACAGGCCTGTGATGGTCAGAACCAGCCACAAGGTTAAAGCAGGACAGAACAAAGAGAGAACAAAACCTTCCAGTCAAAGAAAACATAAAAGGAGAGTGGGCTAGATTTAAAGTTACCGTCATGAAAATTTCAAACAACAACAGGTCCAGTAATAAGTTAAAGATATATAGTACTTTGTTAAAAAACCAGCCAGATGGATTGCACAATATATTGCTCCTCATTGAACTCATGTTCTCTCTCTCCGGCCGAGGCAGTCGCTTTACTAACTTCGTTCTCAGGCCGTAGCCTGGCTTTTGTGACGTCACGCTAGTGGGCCGACTGTGCAGCGCGCCAGCAGCTGCCGCGTGTTGTTAGATAGGCGTGCGCTCAAAGACCCTTCCACAATTTTTGGGACTAGGTTATGTGGTAGATGTATATACAGTATGTTAATGTATCGGCAATGAAACTAGGTATATTTGAAGCAATTATTAACTGGATTGAATGTTTTTCTAAGCGTTTTAACTGCATTTATATTAGAAGTTAGAATCACAACAAAATGCATAATTCTGTTTATATTCATAGCAAACGAACTAACTCTTTGGTAATTATAATGTAATGTGAGTCATTATTCATGCTAATTAATATACTTCTTTATATAAAATTATATAATTAATAAATTTTAATAATTTTCAAGAAACTACTTGTTCCTGTGAACCTCTCCGATTTGTGCACCTTTTAAGTGCAGCAATTGTCTTTTCGTCAAAATAACCTAAGAGCAAAATTTACATTAGTCTCTCGAAATTACTTGGACTTTTCTTCTCTCATGTTTCTCATCTCATGTTTGCCTATGCCTTTTTCGTAAATTGTTCTGAGATGAGACATACTACAGATTATGCAGTCAATCTCATGTGAGATATTGACCATCACATTTAAATAACAAGAGGGTGCAGTACTTGGGATTACCACTGTTTGTTTTGTCTTTTATTAATCCAATTATTTCTGATATTTCTCATTAAGATGAACAAAGTCAAACAAGAGGAATATAATATCTTCGTCATTTTTGTCGGGATTGTTGAAGGAAGGTTCAAGTTTTTCTCTACACATTTTTTCAAACAATTATCTTTTAACTCGGTTATTATCTGATACGAGACTCAAAACAGCACAGCCAGCTTTTAGCCACTGGAATAAAATAATTAGTATACACACACATGTAAACATGCTTAGAATATTATATCCAAATTTTTATCCGCAGCATTAACTTTCATTTGATACCCATATTGACAGTATTCATGCCTTTCGGAGTGTTATCATATTAATGCTAATTAGACACACGCAAGGAAAGCATTATAGATAAAATCTGTTCAACGAATTAAAGCACTCTGCTTCTTTATTTTGCTTACTTGCTTTATTACTAATGGATTTTGATACAAATTAATTAGTTCTGTCCTTTATTTGCGATACCTGAAAAAAAATTGATCGAATGTAGGCATTATTTTTTCATATAACAAAATTGTTTGGCAAAACCAATTGTTGAAAAATTACTCTACTAAAGAATAACTATACATTTGTAATCGTTAATTAATTAAGCGAGCCAAGCGAGCGTTTCCATTTGACTCTGCCGGAAAAAATAGTCACTGGTTTTGTTTTTTGTTTTTTTTTTTTTTTTTGTTTGTATGTCTCGCGATAACGTTCGAACGGAGGCTCGGATCGAGTTGAAATTTTCACCATCCGCAAGCTTTGTTCTCGATTGAATGCCATTAGTTTTGTGGCAAAATCGTTCAAAAAGTTAAAAAGTTACATTAAAGTTAATCGAAAGTTTTTTTTTCAAACTTCACGGCGACAAAATCTGAAATGGCCAAATCATTTAGAATGTCCGTCCGGTCACGAATATGTTAATTTTATTTTGATCCGATAAGTAGTGTAGATGGAAATTACATTATAACAAAGTACGGTTACCATGGCAACGGAAAGTCGTGCAGCTTTTTTGGCTCATGATAGCGGTCGAACGGAGGCTCGAATCGAGTTGAAATTTTCACCATCCGCAAGCTTTGTTCTCGATTGAATGCCATTAGTTTTGTGGCAAAATCGTTCAAAAAGTTAAAAAGTTACATTAAAGTTAATCGAAAGTTTTTTTTTCAAACTCAACGGCGCCAAAATCTGAGATAGCCAAATCATTTAGAATGTCCGTCCGGTCACGAATATGTTAATTTTATTTTGATCCGATAAGTAGTGTAGATGGAAATTACATTATAACAAAAGTAACGTTGCGATGGCAACGAAAAGACGCGCGAAGTTTCTAATACACTGCCACCTAGAAGTAATCAAAATACTTTCGAGGAAGCAGTCTATTATTTGTCAACAAAGAGTTTAAATAGTTTTCCCAAGGAGTCAAGGTCTTCTAGATGGCGGTGGATTTTAAAGTAAAGATTTAAACACGGGTTTACCCAAATACCTTGGCAATAATAAATAATACTGGAAACGCGAACGTC
Source organism: Sweltsa coloradensis (assembly GCA_024449915.1). NCBI lineage: Eukaryota > Metazoa > Arthropoda > Insecta > Plecoptera > Chloroperlidae > Sweltsa > Sweltsa coloradensis. Next base: position 4,156 of record JAMZAV010014950.1, on the reverse strand, counting down.
GTAAATTTTAAAATTTTAAAAAATGTGCAATGTGGGTCTAGCTATAGCAGGTGCTCGCTTATCAACGCGTCCAACTGAGCGTTTCCTAGTTGTAGTAATTACAGGGGTCGCAGAGCGATATACTTTCATTCAGCATATAAAGATATGCATAACAAACAATATCTGAAGGAGAAAAAAATCTGTAACAATTATTCCCGGGTCAAATGGCTATTTGGGGGTATCTGTGCGGCGTGTGTCCCATATGGTGTCTCGCTACCGAGCGACGCAAGTCGGCCCACTAGCGTGACGTCACAGCACAACTCGCAGCGCAGTCTCCGGCCTGTACGTTAGCGACGGCCTCGCTCCGGCATGGTGACTAGTGAGTAGCAACGTCCACGTGTGTCTCTAGGGAAAAATTATATTACGGCTAGTTTTTCGTTCAATACAACATTCTAAACCGTTTCAATAGAGCCGTAACATCATCATATATTCGCCAAAGTGTTTTTATTTAGTGATTATCTATCTTCAGACTTATTATTCGCCTGTTATTTGTTTCGTCGTTTTATTCTCTCCGTTCCGCCAACATGTCTTCAGTTCATGCATCCAATACCAACCCTACACCCTTAAAAAGCGCTAAAACCGTGAAGGATGTCGCGACGTACTGCACGTCTTTGGAGGGTGCGTTGTTAAAACGCCTCGACGATCTCCAAACAGAGACAAACGCAAAGCTAAACGACATGAATCTCGCCATGACATCAAACGCAAAGAAGGAAACTGGCAGGAATATTGCAGCGGACATTGCTGAGCTTCAGATCAAATTGGAGACTCAGATATCAGCTGTGAGAGATGGCATTAGAGGAGAGCTGGAGACCCTGCGATCTGACCTGGAGCGGATCGACACCACGCTGCTCGATCAAGAGGACAGGATCGACGCGGCGGAACAATACAGCCGTCGAAACTGCCTCTTGATCCACGGCTTGCCGGAGCGTCCCGGCGAGGACGTGGTGGACACTGTTCTTTGGTTCTAAACCCAGTTAAAGTTCAACCTGCGGGTGGAGGAACTAGACCGGTGCCATCGACTCGGGCCGGTAAGAAACAACACGGCGCAAGTTGTCGCCGCGGGTCATTTAAGGCCAATAATAGTCAAATTAACAAGGTACTACACGAGGGCAGAGATGTGGGGGCGCAAGAGGAACCTCGGCAAGGCTGGATACTTTCTGACAAAATCCCTTACTCGAGCCACAGCAGCACTCCTAAAGAAGGCCAAGGACATCGCCACCGCCCGCAATGTTTGGACCCAGGATGGTTGCATCACCGTCCTGGGCCACAACAATCGCAGAATATACATCAACTGCGATCGCGACATGGTTCAGCTGGAAAACTACGTGCCCCCTGTTAAGACATCCCAAAACGTTTAAAAATCCCCTAATCGGACACACGTGAAGAGAGAAAAAACAATTTAATAGTATCCATATCATAAAAGTTGAACGAATAAGAATAAAACCCAAACGGGACGGTTCACTGTGTTATAATATTTATATTTTATATTCCTTAGTTAAAATTAAAAGTAGTACCGGAATGATTTTATTATTCAGTGTGAGTGCGTGTGAGAAATACATATTCTGAAGAGAAACCCAACACATATTATGGTGAGTTTTATATAACTGTAAATATTAAATTATCGAGCATATTAACATTATACTGATAGGTTGCTGTCTTGCTTATGTCATATTCCTATTATTGAAATATCTAGCTACTTACAATCATGTCTGGACGAACTTAGTTGGCAACCCTGAGCCGGAGCATTCCAACAAAACTGTCGTCTCCTTGCGCGCCTGGTTTTTATCGCTCAACCTTGCGGCCTCACCCTCCCCCACCCATCACTCCTCAACAGGCGCTGTTCTCAAGAACCGTCTCGCTGGCCATCCGCGTTTGCTGGCGGTCAATCACCTAAACGCGTCATCCCTAATGTCACATTGCCTCGAACTTCAAATGGTAATAGAGGAAAGTAGACCCCATGTTATTCTCATTAGCGAGTCGTGGCTTAAACCTACCCTAAATTCTAGGCTTGTTGCGTTAGATGGTTATAAGCTAATAAGAAACGATCGCACAAAGCGTCGTGGGGGTGGGGTGGCTGCATACATTCGTGATGATGTAAAGTACAAAGTATTGTCAAAGTCCCCCAGTGCGTATTGTTCTCGTCCAGAGCACATGATTTTTGAAATTAAAATTTACACGCAATCGGTCCTCCTAGCGGTTGTCTACCGCCCTCCAAAAATAGGCTTTCTGACCGACTTTGAAACCGCACTCCTACAGTTTATTTCAAATTATGAACACGTGATTACCATGGGCGATTTCAATACAAATTTACAATCTATTCATCACCCAGACACAAAACAATTGACAACAATTTTCGACTCATGCAATCTAAACATACTACCCCTACAACCGACACACCACACGGCTACCTCGCACACATGGATAGATCTAATGATGATTTCAAACCGCGAAAGAGTGCTTAACCATGGCCAACTCTCCGTACCCAAAATATCATCCCATGACCTTATATACTTACAATATTCTATTCGTGTACCAAAGCATAAACCAAAATTAATTACTATACGCGCCTTACAACGCATTGATACAGAGCAATTTCAATTAGATTCATTGGCAATGCCATGGGAAACATTAGTAAACTAACATACCGTCGACGAAAAAATATCTGCTTTTAATTCTATGGTTTTACAGTTGTATGACAAGCACGCCCCCTTGAAAGCTGTTCGAGTCACCAAAGCCCCGGCCGCATGGCTAAACGTTGAAATCAGGGACCTCATGGCTAAAAGAGATGCCGCATATAATAAATTCAAATCTTGTCCCAGCACCGAAAATAAAGAGAAATACAGATACTTAAGAAATAAAACGAGCCAAATAATTCGAACTGAAAAACGACGCCACGCGTATTCTGTGCTACAGCCTACGTTACCTATTCGAAGGATATGGCGAAATCTTTCACACATGGGCATCGGCAAACAAAAAGAAGACGACAAACCTATTGACTTTCCACTGGAGGAACTCAATACACACTTTACTAAACCTCCAACCAACATTGATCCCACTGTGAAAGACGCTCACTTGAATAACATAAAAAATTATACTTCTTTACCCACTTATGATAAGTTTTATTTTAAACACGTTACTCCGAAAATGGTTTTATATGCAATAAAGAGAATCAAATCGAATGCTCAAGGTGTTGACCTCATTCCCATAAAACTAATTCAATACATGATTGGCGTGTCTCCTCTATTAATCTAAGCAATTACGCATATATTAGGGATGTCAACGATAATCGTATATCGATAATTATCGATATTATCGATTATCGATAATATCGCGATATGGATGTTAGTATCGCGATTATCGTACGATAATAAATTATTTTGTATGTCGCGATAAACAATCAATCGAGTACTGATATCGCATTTGAATTAGCGCCAAACGAGCTTGCTCTACACCGCCCTGTATAGGATCCACCTTGTGAGAGTTGCAGTGTATCCTTCCACCCACCCCCACCCCTAATGACCTCGTTTACGCAAGGTCGTCAACCCTAGCATCTCAAGTCCAAGCCTGTCCGGCAGCTTCTGGCGCGCACCGGCACAGAACGAGTTTGACACTATTGTGTGAAGGTTGGGCAAAGTTGTATCTTCATTCGTCAAGGCTACCAAAGCACCCTGTGTAACTGTGTATGTATAGTGAAGTGCGTGTTTCTCGTTCGTGTTAATTCATTGCGTTCCGTAATCCGTGGTGAATTGTTATTAATAATTTCATAGTGTTGTAAATAAAAATTTAACATGTCAAAACGACAATTACATACGCCGGAAAAATACCGGGCAGCAGTTTGGGGTGAGTTTGGCTTCCCGGTAGATTCGTCTGGAAAGATAACTAATGACAAGGCGGTTTACTGTAAACATTGTGATTACAAGGTTGCGTTGTCGGGAAACCCAACGAATTTGAATGTACCTTTGAAAAAGTGCAATTTATTTTTAAACAACAATAACAATAAGCAACCAACGCTAACTTCTATGCAGGCGCCGGTTTTGGCTAAGTGGAAGGACAGTCTACTCAATCTATGAATTACTAGTGATACGGAACAATGCATAGTTTCTATTTCTTTTAACAG
>JAMZAV010014949.1:0-11531 GCA_024449915.1 Sweltsa coloradensis | reverse complement strand
CAACAAAGGTTATACTTCTCTGCAACATGTACACAGAGCTAGAGTACCCTGATAAAACAACTACAAGTATGATCTCTTTATCGCAAAGCACTTACTGAAGCTATAAGTTTGCCTGGTTAACTTGTACAAGCCGAGTAAATATAATATCTTTTGGTAATTAGTAAATGAATAGGCTTGAAGTACTACAGTAGGCTACGTTTCCGGTGAATGTGTGAATTGGATTTTGTTTTTGTTTTTTAAGAAACCCTTCTTTATGAAGTGGTAGCTTGCAGCACGTTACGCGCGAGACAGAGACTATAGTAATGATTCGGGAGGTCGTCTGTTCGATACCGGCCACCGGCAATCAGGGTTTAAGTTTTGTTAACAACATTCCCTTCACACAAGATGTTAACGAATGCTCCAGCTGATGCCAGTAAAACATCCCTTCAATATTCATCCCCTACCAACTACACTCACACCCTAAACGAAGATGGACGAGTGTTCCTTGGCCACGATATTTCTCATAAAACAAACTAGAGGAAATTACAGTAATCATCTACTCGTATTTTGGCATGATCATTGCTTCTAATAACAGTGTGCCCACCCATTTAAGATAAATCACTTTCCACTGATGGCATGGAGGCTGAGAATATGTATCTTCAATAGCCGTGACTGTAACTCCGCAACCTATGTTCGTCAAGACTCAGTCTACTCTACTAGCTATCGAAGCAGTTACAAGTTAATACTTTCAAAGACAAGTGATGTGTCCATTGAGACGAGGAAACTATTTTCCACACTCAGGCCCGAGCAAGGAAGGAACAGTTTTGAGTTCAGTTGATGTCAGTGGCGTAGCTATCGGGTGGCAGAGGGTGCAGTTGCACTCGGGCCCGCGCCCCGGAGGGGCCCGGGCCCTCTCTCCAACTCCATGTATGTATGGTTTTAACCTGATAGTTACAAATTTCTATTGATGCAAAATTATTGAGGCTACCATTTCAAATTTATTTCCAACTCATTGACAAAGACGCAGAGTAGCATTGTCATTAAAAAATTCTTTGAAAATTTTGAACTTGTGCTGTTGTTGGTTGTTCAAACAAAAACTCTTGAAACAGTCAACGCGGTTTCGAAACTGTTGCAATCTTCCAATCAAGATCTAAGCATGGCTTCCACACTTCTAAAAAATGCATATGACACACTGTCACCTCTAAGGAACAGTTTTGAAGAATGTAGAGGAGTACAATATGTGAGACAAATGGGGATACCAGCTCGATTTGAAGAAAAATGCATACAAAATTAAATCAGCATGTTGATGAGCTTTGTGTAGACCAGAGATTTACAAAATGCTGAAATGAGCTTCAAAGTTAGGCCTAATTGTTTCTACGCGAGTCTCGGATGTGGTGAGTGGTGACAAGCCAATTAAAGAAGAGATTTTCTGGCATGAACGACGTCGTGAACAATTTCCTAGCTATTCTTCCACAATCACTCAATTCCATGAATGACGATGAACTTTATGGAGCTGCTACGACACTCGTTTCCAAGTACACTACCGACATTTCATCAAAGTTTCCCGGGCAGTTACTTGCTTTCCGATCATGTTTAAAAACAGAGATTTTAAAAACAACTTCAGAAATGGAACTTGCAACACTGTTAATGGTACACAAAGCTGCTCTTTCTTCAATTTTTTTCTGATGTAGGGCCTATGCACAGCATTAATGCTATTCCTCACATCACCAGTCACCGTGTCAAGTGCGGAACGATCATTTTCGAAACTCAAACTTTTTAAATAAAACGTATTTGCGTAGTACAATGACTGAAGAAAGACTTCCTGTTTTGTCAATATTGTCAATTGAAAACCACCATTGCTCTAATGGACGTCAATGGCATTATAAATGTATTTGCAGAAAAAAAAAGCCCGTAAGAAAAACTTCAAATGAGGTATTATCTTGTGTACTGTTTTGTGCGTGTTAACAAAAAATGGGGTGGGCCCGTCGTGTCCAGTTTGCACCCGGGCCCGTAAAGGCGTAGCTACGCCACTGGTTGATGTACACAAATCAGCATCTTCATTTGTATTGCTGAAGTATAGGCCTATTCTATTTAACGACGCCATTGGGAAAGTTGATCGTTGATACTTGAAGAATAACGTCTTCTTTCAGTTAATCAAGTTATATACGTCAACATAATTAGGCCATTGAGATGAGACAACTATTTTACACACTCAGGCCAGAGGAAGGAACAGTTGTGAGTTCAGTTTGTGTAAACAAATCAGCATTTTTAATAATATTGCTGAAGTATAAGCCTATTTTATTTAACGACGCCATTGAGAAAGTTTTGCTTTGATTCTTGAAGAATAACGTCTTCTTTGAGTAATCAAGTTACATTATATACGTCAACATAGTTAGGCCATTGAGATGTATGGTTGTTTTGTTAGTAACGAGTTGATGTAAAAAGGGAAAACTTTATCGTCACAATTGAATTATTGCAATTACCCGATCATCATGTAATGAGATTTCTTGTAGGATACAGAGAAAATACAACGTCTAATTATTATTTATGTTTTATGAGTGTAAACACAAATGGAAATATGCAACGTTAAATAAGGTAATAAGGTTTGGCTAAGTTGTGGGTTAATTGTTATTTTAAAGAATGTACGAATGATTTGTCGATGACAGTAAGGTCATTAATAGAATCAAGTTTACATTATAATTATGACTTGCGGGATAACATAAAAAATTCAAAGAAATGGAAACTTTCGGAAACTTATGCTACAATACAAAATATAAGAACATTAGGAAATTAATTCCTGGTAAAAACTTCAGTTTGATATTTTGAATCAAATCAACAGATCTAAATTTGATATCAGTTGAGGGACAGCCTGTTGTTGCTATAGTTGATGTCCATTTTCCTGGCCAGTTAGTCAGGTGATCAACTGATGGGGACAGTTTGCACTCAACTGGTGATCCAATTTATATAAAATTATATCATTTGACATGCCAATTGTGACCAGTTGATATTGATAACTAATTGACTGCCCGTTGTATTGACTTGGTTTTTCCAATTAATATCAAACGGTCTTTCAACTAAAATTTTTACTATGGATACTTATTTTGTATTGTCATTTTCCCCCATTTATATCGACTTTAAAGTTGAACAACCATTTTTCTGTACTTGATATATATATTTTTTATTTTATTATTTATTGAAATTAAGTCAGTACATTACATGTAAATTGCGACAGTCAAGAGGTATTTTTCTTATAGGTCGACTGCTCTCAAAAACAGAGTTTGACAAAGAGCAGTTTCCCACATTTGTATTGTACTGCTAACACTAGTTTAAGTGATAGTGAAATTAATATAAATTATTTGTAATAGCAATAAACACATGTTTTATAATCTGTTTTACATTAAGATAACGATATAAAAAACCATTAAAAGCTCAAGGAATAATGTTAATTTGTTAATGGACGATTTGTTTCAAGATTAATGATTAAAATATACAAAATAAGAATGGGTCAATAACAACCTAGGTCGAGATAAGTACTAGGTAGCATTTGTTTTTGACTATGATCGTCCCCCAAAAATATTTACTCCATCACCTGTTATGTTTCTGTTGTATTGTGTATTCTATTGTGTAACTCGTTCGGGATTGTATATTTAGTTTGTGTCCTTCAGGCTGAATGTCTCACCCGTCTAAAATATAAACGGGGTCTTATTGGACGCAGAGGTTGAACAAACACGTCATATCGTTACGCCCGACCAAAGGTTTTAAACATGGAGTAAAATACTAAAATATTATCAGAAAAGAAACACAACTAATTGTTTACTCTGGTATTTTTAAACTTTCTTTAGCGTATGAACCCACTAAAAACGTTCGAGGTCGTCTCCCCAAACAACACAAAATTAAAGTCAAATTAGCCTTAATTCAAATGAATAGTAGAACTTACATAGTTTTAAAAACAATTAAAAATGTCCTACTAAGATAACCCCTTGCCTTTTAGCGTACACGCGGCCGAGAGAGAACGAGAGCCTGCCCCCGATTTTGCTCAGAGCACAGCATCAATATAAACAAACAGATGTCGAGCAGTGTAGGTTCCTCCCTGTCACACGTGACACAATCAAACACGTGCACGCGGGAGACTGAATGCACGAACACGAGAGAGAACGAGAGCCTGCCCTCGATTGTGCTCAGAGTCACAGCATCAATATAAACAAACAGATGTCGTGCCGTGTATTTTGCTTCGTGTCACAGGTTCCATATTCACACCCGTGTGCGCGGGAGACTTGAATGCACGAACACGAGAGTGCTCGAGTCGCTTTCAACCGGCATCCTGATTGCATGGCCTCCCAACGTTGCATATGTCAGGATTTTTTCACGGATATAATAAAAGTTAAACCATAATATTAATTATTTAACATTAAAAATCATTGTGATAAAAACTACAAAAATTATGTATGAGTAATTTGTTAATAGGTCCAAAAACAGATTTATGTTGGTGATGTCTAAAGATTATTCGTATGTATATCTAGGTGCCCGTTAGGGCGCCGCAGCCAAGCCGCGGTGCGCTACACACTCAAGCACCTTATACACCAAGCAGAGTTGGGGTGATTTCGAGGTGTTACCCAGCCGTCATGTAACGTGATGTGAACTTGAAAAACTATCACAATCGAGGGGATTTAGGTACCTGACAACACATGCCAAATTTTATTGGGGTACGACCATTCCTTCTTGGTGAAAAAATGGCTTGAAACATGCTCAAAATCACTTTAAGGATGTTAGCTACTCCTACTATACTGCTACTACTGCTACTTACATCTAATACGTCGGCCCGCGATTCTGACCAGACGGGTGGGACTACAATGTTCATATTTTACATGGACATTAAGGTTATAGTATTATAGTCTCTTTTGAAAAAAAAAGTTGAAAAAGTTTGTTGGAAGGCTTCCAAATAAAGGTTTTAAAATAAGCCTTATACAATCAACAAGTAACCATAGTTACTTGACACTTGTTGACGGTATAAGCAGAGTACGGCGGGAAAGTGCGATACGTAAACAAATGGCGGACATTTTAAATTTTGCTTCTATGTGTGAAATGAGAAAAGTTGTCATTATACTCTCATAAAACAAATCAGAAAACCGTCCCTGACCTAGGCCCAGATGTAGAAAATTATTTATAATACAACAGTGTAGGTCTAAAGTTCCATTAGGCTATAGGACTAGATAAAATTATTACTTACATTACATGTTTGGCAAGCCTAGCCAACCCTAGGCCAGCACAAATAGTTCTGTCACACAATACACACAAACACAATGTCGAAGCAAGGTGTCAAAATAATATGCGCTTGCTCATCTGTTTGTTTACATAATTGCAACAATCAAATCATTTCACGCAACTCGTCTTTCGATTGGCCAGCGTTTATGAAGGCACTGCCATCTAGAATAAATATAGAACTTTTTCGAGCTCTTTGCTATACGCATATCTTTTTAAAGTGTCAAACGAAAACGACTTCGTTTTCAAATTGCGTTTTCAACAGTCATCTCCCACGAACTCAAGAATTGGGGTCCAGTCCTTATACCGTCGTTATACCATGGTTTATACCACCTATACCAGGATGTACATGAATCCGGGTCTAGATATTTTACATCCTATATTGTTATTGCTAATACCATAGAAATTAAATCAACTTTGATAAAATTATTATATTTTAAACATATAATTTTGCAATGGAACTTGAAAAAGTAATGAGATCACACACATAACAAAAACTTGTAGAAATACAGCCAAACCTTACACACTCAAAAGAAATGAGATCTAAAAAAAGGGCCAAGCTCATTACCCTTCCACATTTGCGCATTCTTAATTCATAAACGTATACAGTGTCCCATAACAGCATCCTCGAAAAGCTTGGCAAAAATAAAATTTGCATGTTATTACGTTTTAATTAATTAGAAAAAAGAACTTGGATGAACTATTTCGTTTAAATTAATAATCGCAAATTCTATTTTGCCAAGCTTTTCGAGGATGCTGTTATGGGACACTGTACGTTTATGAATTAAGAATGCGCAAATGTGGAAGGGTAGATGAGCTTGGCCCTTTTTTTAGATCTCATTTCTTTTGAGTGTGTAAGGTTTGGCTGTATTTCTACAAGTTTTTGTTATGTGTTTAGATATTCATTTGAAAACCATGCAAAGTTGCATAACAATCTGACCGAACTGATGCTGACTCCCAGTCTGCATCGGCCAAGGTCTCTATGACAACGAAAATGTGCCTCAACCAATTAATTTAAAAAAGTGGGAAATATATTACCTGAGTACATAACTTATACCGTTAAGAGTATGCTCCAATTTATACTTTTTACGTGATTTTACGTGATTTTACGTGATTTAAGCATGCCTTAATCGGAAATGCTTCTTGCGTTGAAGAACACTGTCATCTCATAGCCTTGTTTGTAAATAGATAAATTCAAATACACACACACTATAGTGCACTCACTCTTCAATCAGTTTTGTACCACCATCCAACCTTTACGTGTCGTCCCCTATTGAACTTTTTTTTACAAAAAGTTTGGGGAAAAAATGTTTTTTGTTCCTTGTAACATTTGATATTAACCATAAAACAGCTATAGTTGGTTCCCATCTGTCTTTTCCCTGCATCGCACAGCTGCATCAGCTAAGTAAAGCATTTCCCGGATAGTGAGTGTTGTTTGTTGGTTGCAAACTGACAGTTTAATGACGTAAACGGGGCATAATGTGCAGTTAACATGTTGCCATCATTAGGACAGGTGACTCGCCTGTGACAGAGAAAACGTGTGACACTTCGTTTTCATGCCATTCGTTCGTTACCATCGAGTTGTACTTGAAAATAAACATTTCAGAAAGTACATCGATTGATTCTAGAAAACATTCTCTTACTGAATTTAACAAAATTGGTAAATTAAATTCTTTAAAACAATTTCCTCTAGCCGGAAGATGGTAGATGTATTGCGCTGCGCGATTCTCTGATTAGGTAGTCTCGGTTTCGATCCTCGCCACCGGCAAGCCTGACTGGAAGTTTCTTCCAAGGGTTATTCAATAAGGAAGCCGGCGTGATTTGATGTTTTGCGCGTTCCTTGTCCTGCAGCCGTGAATCATTACATCTTTGTACAACTTGGCATACTTGATAATGAGTATATCTGCACGCCCCTTTCATATCAGATTTCAATATTAATCGAAGATCAATCAGAAAATGCGTATAGTTTTTTGGTTTTTTTGACCATTTTGACAGAGTCAAATTTCTAGCAAATTGAATTAATTTTTTGTTTGTTTTTTTTAAAACCAATCAATGGAAAGGTACTGTGATAGATGCCTTTCATTTTGTTTTAAAAATATATTTATATAAAATCACAAAATAGATGCAACTAAAATTTCTGAAAAATTTTTGAAAGCGCGCTTTTAAAGTTAAGCTTTTGTAGAGGGTGTGCATTAGCATGCACAGGTTACAACAAGAAATTTAAAAATATAATTTCGATCATATGTCTGATACGTGATACTCGATAGTCAATACTTTCACTTAGGAAGCCTACCGTGGATAAACTTGTACCTCCTCAATCTTGTTTTTTTAGGTAGCACTTACATGGAATGAATGTCCATATATATATGTTAATATTTTACTAAGTCAAATCTTGTCAGAACCTCAGTCAGGATTACCACTGTCCAGGATCGATCGATGACCTCCGCGCTCGACTCTTGTTTTGTGATCTTTAATTAAAAACCTCTATCTCTATCGTAGATTATCTCAACTCATAAACGCAATCTATAAATATTTGGTTTTGCTTTCTAAAGAAAATATTATATTATATACGAACGAGATAACTAAAGTCCAGATCAGATAGCTCTCAGTTAAGTAGTTCCGACTTTGCATATACGTCGTGTATAAAAGAAATCCACCGAAACTTCAATCAACAACACAATAAGATTTCACATAATAACATGGGGCTAATTTGAATCCTCTGCCCGCTGATTGGCTCATCTCCCCTCGTAAAAGAGACACCTGTCGTTGATTTATTCATGCATGATGTTAATAATCAATTGAAGAGCGTCAATAAAGTTGCTAGAACTCTCTCCTCGTTGTCTCGCCCCTCTGTGCTGGTGCTGGCTGTGTTGGAGCCCGGTGCCAAGTGGGCCACATGTGGACGAGACGCCCTGGGCACGGGCGATCTGGTCACTGTTCATCCTAGACCGTCACTAACTCTGCATGGAGGTTAGCTAGAGCCGGGGGACAGAAGATAGCTTGGGGAGGGACGCGATATTACTTAGTCTCTAGACGAAGAAAACACCCACAGATGTACCCCTCGACGACGATGACGGACAATGACACCACGAACGATGACAAAGACAATGACGACCGCGAAAGTGAGAACCCCCCTTTCCTCCCCCTTACCCGTGGCATGGTTCGACCAGCATGAGCCCCTCCTCCCCCCACCCCTCTGGGTTTGGGTGGGGGGGCTTTATGACCAAACGTTGACGCGCCCTTAATCCAACAAAAGGGGGGAAAAAGGAACAAAGAAAGAAAAATTTTGAAAATCTCATTTTATTAAAAAGCTAAATTTTTTAAAACCCAAAAAAAAAAATGTTACAAAAAAATATGTAATAAATAAAAAAAAAAGTAGTTTTACGGGGATTAGTCGGTTAAATCCAGGGGGCCTAATTCTAATAGTGACAGGGGAAGGACAGCGAAAATAGCGACCGAAACGACAACTTAGTGAGAAGAGCAAGTGAGAACTGCCCACCCCAGTTTAACAAACAAATTTTTAATTTTACATTTCTTAGGTATTAGTTTTTTTAATACTTTAAAGAAAACTTTTGGCAGACCCCATTAAAAATGAAAATGTGTATTTGTTGCCAATACTCACTATAACTTGTATAGCGCAGTCAGTGCGAGACTATTGTCACTAAAGTTTTTGTTTCGGTCGACTGTTGATTGTTTTTAAAAGTTTGCGAATCCGGGATTCAGCCCTATACTTGCAGATTTTTAAAACATCACTTCCTAAGTATACCCGACGCTCTAATCTAATTATTTTACCCAGTCTTCTAAAAGAGGTCCCCCGGGTAACACTGAGGGCCCCTACCAGGGGACATTAGACGAAACATTTTTTGTCTATGCCCCGGGTTTCCACTCCCCCCCTGTCCACCTAGATATATTGGTCCCACTTCCGTGAAATTAGAACCCATTTTGAAATTCCTTTTTGCATGTTAATTAAATGGGAGCGATTTGTAGGCCGAAATTTTTAAAGGGGCCGTCAGTTTGACAGGTGGCTACTAAACCCCTTATGCAATAATTTTTGTTTGTTTCTTTTTTGTTCAATCCCATGCTGCACAAGTAAAATAATTCAAACAATCCAAAAAATACTTTATTGAAAAAAAAAGATATTAGTTTTATTTAAAAAAAATATATATTAAAAAAAAACGCCAAATCCCCCTTTAAATTTGATTTTTTCGACCTTAAATTTGCACGCTCGCGCCGTGCGAAGGTATTGGCACTCAAATCAAACCTACAATGGGTGTCAATTCTATGTTTTCCCCCCCTTTTGATCAATCTTTGTTATCACTTTTTAGGCCGGTCTCATCATTTAATCACTTCGGGTTTTAAGGGTTTAATTAGTGTTCACAATTTTGATAAATAATTTATTTATTTCCCAAAGTATTCATTATCTTGGCAATGACAGCGTTTTAGGTCTACATTATTTTCCCCAAACCCCGATACATATTAATACGCCATTTCGTAATGTCCACTCAGATTCATGATTAATTTTATGTCCCATCTTAATAACCATTGTTAAAATTATGGCATATTACACCCAAAGAAAGGTAAAAACAAATGCAAAAAAAATTTTAAATTTTTGCATTGTGTGTATTCAGAACGAAATGCAGTGAAATGAATTATTTCCGGCCAGTTTGGCAGTTCCTCTTAAATTATACCAGTTTTACAGTTAAAAGTGCCCCAAAAAATGTTAGCACATGCTAAAAAGTTCACTATATATTATAGAGATTGAAAGTGCTAAGATTTAACCCTTAGAGTACTTTGGGCGATTTTACTCGTCCATTTTTCGGGGGAATTTTAAGGAGTGCAACAAAAAAAAAAACAATATTTTTAAGAAAAAAAATCTCCAATTTTTTTTAAATTTGTTTTTAAAATCTGTTTTTAAAATTTTGTGAACACAAGAATACTATGAATTCTATTTATGGTCCAAAATCCAAAAGGGTGGGAAAAGGGAAAAAAACAAAGAGAAATTTCGTAAATCCACAATTTCAACAAGCCCAACAGTTCAATTTTCAAAAAAAAAAAATGTAAACATAAAATGAAAAAAACAGGAAAAAAAAACACCTTCCCCGCCAAGCATAGAAAATAAGTTTTTTTAAAAAATAATAGGCTACGTTAAATCCAAAATTTCCCCAATTTTGGGTTTTAAAAATTGCCCCCAAAAAAAAGTATTAAAAAATTTATTAAGAAAATCGTCATAGTACCCAAGAAAGTGAATTTTTTAAATAAAAATTAAATGGTGCTCCAATGGGTTTTAAAAACCAAAAACTTCCTTACACGCCTCTTATCGTGTGAAGTCAATTTTTATTTGTTTTCAGCTATGGGAAAAAACCCTTTAAATCCCGGCGTTGTTGGTGAGCGAATTGGTGCATTGAGTGCCATGTGTTATCGGATTTTCTGTTGTTTTGTGAAAAAATCTACTAAGTTTAAGATTTTTTTTAAAAATTTAAATAAATTAATGAAAATTTAACCCCCAATTTTAAATTTTTTTAGTTAATTTTAATTTAAAAAAAAGGGAAAAAACGAATATTGAAATTTTTTATAAGAAATAATTATCAATTGCGCCAAATTTTAACAAATATAGAATTTTTTAAAATTAAAAGGTTTGTGAAAAAAATTTTACAATAGGAAAAGCATATAGGGGTTATAAGCAAAGAATTTTAAAAAAGAAAAAAAAAGTAAAAAATTTTGATTTTCATGAGAAATATTTGGATTGCGCTCAAATTTTTCCCCGAATACATAAAATTTAAAAATTTAAAGGTTTTGTGAAAAAATCATTAAAATCGGACAAAGCATGAAGGGGGTTAAAGCGGGAAGAAATTTTTTTTAAAAATTAAAAAAAAAAAAGTAAAATTGCGATTTTCATGTAAATAATTTTCGATTTCGCTCAAAAAGTGGCAGTTTTCGTTCAGAGATTTCGAAGGCCTCCCCTAAAATTTTATCGCAATTGGAATTCGGTTTAGCCGGGAATCGTGTTTAAAAGACCACAAAAAAAAGAAAAAAAAGAAAAAAAAAAAATTCCCGGGTTTTTTCTCTTGTGTAGTGAAATGGAATCTTCGTTCCTCCTACGCTCGTCCTCATCCATAAATGAAGTTCCCCAACACAAGGTCAAGTAGACTGAAAAAAACCGTGCCAATTAAATGTTTACTTTGATCCAAGATTCAAATTATTAATTGTATTAGTACAGTAAAATAATAGTTTGAGTATAAAATACAGGTTTTTAAAAGTGGTTGGCTTTTGACAACAATGTCTTAAGTGGGAGT
>JAMZAV010014948.1:0-26796 GCA_024449915.1 Sweltsa coloradensis | reverse complement strand
GTCCCTTTTTGTAGCTTTACTGATGAATTTAACGATTATATCCATAATTATGGTTCAAATAAGATCAACTTTCACCACAGTGTTCGAAATAGTAAAATTAATACGTCGCTGTCATGAAACATGGATATTACTTATTTCAATGCAGTAAAGTGCATCATCAAGTTCCAAGTTATCATTTTTTTCCAAAGCAATAACCGACCAAAGAAAAAATAGACAAATGCGATGTGTTCAAAATTTTATTTTTGAGTATAGTAGTTGAATTTTTCCATAATTATTTGATCATAATTGTAGAGCTTGTTATTTGATTTCTAACCCTCTGCAGCCGCGCCTGAAACCTGTCTATGCATTAGGCTCTTAACCCACGCTATAACTTCTGATTTGAAAGTGTACTAGCTCGTATAGATCCACCTTACCGGTATTTTAATCTGATAGAGCTTAGTTGGCCGGCTACATTTACAGGCTGTTGAAATACTTACATCAGTCTGTCGCACAATTATTGCATTGCAGTTTTTAAGATTTTATTTCAGTTCTTTAAGAATAAGAATGATTAATACTCAATGAAACGCTTACCACACAAGTTATAAGGGTTCCCTCCAGAGGAATAGTTCTCTGTCTGTCACAAATGAATCTTAAAAATATTTTTGACATGTTTTGACAGGAGATGATCTGTCACTGTCATGGATACAAAACAATAAGTGGTTGGCTTAGGTCAGTGCCTTCTATATTGTTGAATGAAACACACAAAGAGATTAAAAGCTTTGCCTAGCAGAAGCGCAATTATTTAAGCTCTTTGGACCAAAGACTAAATCCAAAGATGTTGGAATAGTATATAGTAGGTCATACCAGAGTCGATAAAGAAGTTTCCCCTGTTGGGGAGGTCCCCTTACTCCCAAGTCAAAACGGAATCTAACGTCCTGCGCGCTGAGAGCGGCTCCCAATGTGAAACTAATAAAGCACTGCACGCTAAATACGGTCAGTAGATTATCGATGTGCAGTGACGCTGAATCAACAACAACAGACGAAACGTCAAACTTCAATTTTATTTCAATCATATTAGCCCTGGGCCCTAGTCTTTAAAACGATTTACTTTTGATTTATTTTTGTACTATAAAGTGTTGCGCAGGGTCAGTGACATTTTCGTGCGAAATAATTTGAGATATGCCTTGTTCAAGCCTAACGGACGTAAGTGTAGCCTAGGCCCAAGGCCACAATACAGTTTTCAGACGTAAGTACGCCCTAGGCACTCAAATCGAAATCTTGAACAATACACATTGTCGGGCCTAGCTCCTAAGCTTAGGTCTACTCCATCAGAAATATCCTCATTAATAAAGAGAGTTTGCTTTTATGCCAAAACATTCGCCAACATTCGATCGTATTTAATATTTTTGACGTTTCCGCCATTTGTCGTCATCGACTGTTAACTACTAGTAGAAAAGTGACGTACTTTTTATTGAAGTAGTTCCATCAATCGTCACACAGAGTCGCGCGGAACGTTAGATTCCCCCCGCCACAAACCGACTTTTTCTTTACCCCAGGGCGGTATAGGGAGTTTGGAGGACCTCCCAAAGGGGAAACTTCTTTATCGACTCTGGTCATACTGTTACGTTTTTGGTCGGAGTGTCAAAGCACCTTGGTTGAAACCAATTGCGAGCTCATGTTGCAAAAAATTGAGTTAATTTTAGGGGTAAGCTGGTCTAAACTTATTTAAAATGCAAAATTTAACTCTGAGTAATAGCCCCGGTCGGGATGGATTTTTTAACTACTCGATTGTATTAAATATTTAATAGCAGAGATCTAATTTCATAGTTAAAAAACTCCGAAAAATGCGTAAACCCCTTTCGTGGATACCGAAATGCGAGTTACGTAGGCCTACGGCGCTACCATCAAAATTAGCTCCGTTTTTGGTTAACTCTTCTTTGTGGATCCGGGTTCTGAGAGGGTCACACCGGGTCGAACTGATGTGTAATCTACCACGGTCACTCCACAAAACAAATATGCCTAAAAAATTGCTTCATTTGAGAGACATAATGTTTTATATGTCATCAGCCAGCATTAATTTTAGTTAAACGGGTGCATACCATATTTTCGCTTCTCTTAGACGAGTGTTTGATTTGTAGTGATTCTGATCTTACTTATGTGGGGAGGAAAATCTGAAGCTGTTTAAACCAGCCACGGTAGGGGAGGAAAGGCGTGGGGTGTTCTCATTTCCGTGGTCGTCCATCGACTTTGTCTCTTTCATGCTGTCATGATCGTCGTCGTCGAGGGGTAGTCCAGGGGCAGAGAGGAAGACCCTACGACGACTTCCAGTACGCGCCTCTAGTTTGAGGAAGTCACTTCCCCGTTCTTAGTTGCTAGCTGTTGTTTATGCGTGCGATATGCGACTTACCCTCTGTCCTCACGCCCTTTTACGAAACGAGCCATGCCTCCTGGGCCAATTTTTAAACACGGCCGCAGACGGGTGTTACATGAAATACTAAGATTTGGCGTCGATGTTTTGTCACTTCTTACAGCAAGCAGCTAACCCCGCTTAATATTAGTAGGCCTATAGCATAATATTACTCAGTTGTATTTGTTTTATTTTTTTATTAAGGTTGCGTCAACCGTTTAGGTCAATAATCACCACTCTAACCTAGGGGGGGGGTAGAGCCCATGCTGTCAGAACCACCACGGTAAGGGGAGGAAAGGGGGTTCTCACGTCGCGGTCGCATTGTCTTTCGTCATCGTTCGTGGTGTAATTGTCATCATCGTCGTCGTGGTCGCAAGGAGAGGGTGGCAAGGTCCCCGACGACGATTGCCAGAGCTCGTCCTCTATTTTCGAGGAGTAAATAACTAACACTTCATTCTGCTGATGTTGCGAGTAGCTTTTTCTCTCGAATCGCTTTTTTAACGATTAGCAAGCCATGCTTCTGGCGCACTTCTAGCATACTCTCAGTAATAGTATCTCGTGTAAGCGTACCGCCGTGTGTTTGTAACGCCGCCCTGTTCAACCAGGGATCCTAACCTTCGTCAAACGCAGATAATAGGCAATACATATCCCGGTTGGCGTATAGGCCCCATTGACTTCGATGAGGGTGAGACTCCTCCGTCTCAGCATTTGAAAATGTTAGAGGACATATAGGTAAATAAAAATAATTCTTTTCAACCCCTAACTTTAAAGCATTGTTTATTGGGATTAAGGACGCGTCAACCGTTAGGTTTATAGTGCCCCACTACTAACCTAGGGGGGGTGGGGGGGCATTCTGGTCGAACCAACACGGGTCATGTCCAGGAAAGGGTTTCTCACCGTCGCGTCGTCATCGTCTTCGTCTCGTTTCGTGGTGTAATTGTCATACATCGTCGTCGAGGGTCGTCATGGGAAGGGGGCAAGGTCCCGCTGCACGATTGCCAGAGCTCGCCTCTAATTTTCGAGGAGTAAATACTAACCCTTCATTCTAGCTGATATGTTGCGTGGTGGACTCTTTCTCTTGAATCGCCTTTTAACGTTAGCCGAGCCATGCTACTGGGCCAATTCTACCCCGGGTCCAGACGGTAACTTTAAGCTAGACGTTCCGCCAACCCTGTAGGGCGCCGTGCATCATCAAAGAGCGAACATGACCGTAGAGACCGGCATTTTAAAGTATGAAACCCGAGCAATCAGCTGGTCACGACTCCATTCGTTACACGCCAGAATCAACAGGCTATGTTCGGAACAACATAGAATTAATTAATCGCCAAAGTCAACGTTTACCATGCATAAGCCACAACGGATTGCCTTCCATATCAGAAGTTAAAAATCTTATGCTAAAAGCTTAGATACTCTTTCCTACGTAGTTATATAAGTCCAGCCTATAACATTTTGATCATCGATCTTAACACCATTTTTTATATGTGGGTGAGCGTATCCGCAGCGAAGGCGAAGATTTCGTTTCACCACACTGGATGAGAATAAAATCTCGTAATGTTTTTTTCTCTTCTTTCTTTTATTTTTTCTGGTCTGTGTCACGAATTACTCCATATTGCGATTGAAATTTTTCTGGACCCTCCGAAATCTCTAAACTTAGAACTGCCACGGTTTTGAGCGCAATCGAAAAATTATTTCTTATGGATAATCGCAATTTTAACGATTTTTTTCGATTTTTAAAATTTCTTCTCGACTTATACACATACATGAGATACTCCGAATGTAATGATTTTTTTTCATCAGAACTAAATTTTTACTGAAGTTAATTATTCGTGTGAAATTTGAGCAGCAATCGAAAAATATTTTCTTATGAAAATCGCAATTTTGACGATTTTTTTTGATTTTGTACAATTTCCCCCCTCGACTTATAACACCTACAGCTGTGCGCTTTTTATTCCGGATTGTAAAATGTGTTGTTCCATACCTTAATTTTATTATAAATATATATTAGTGTGAAATTTGATCCCAATCAAAAAATATCTCTCGTGAAATCGCAATTTATACTTTGACGCTTTTTTTTCGTTTTTTAAAAACATTTCTTTGACTTATTACTCCTATAGGCCTTGCTTTATCCGATTGTAATATTTTCACAACCTTAATGTATGAATTTTATATATTCGTGGATATTTTAGCGCATCCGAAAAATATTTCTCATGAAAATCGCAATTTTAGCGTTTTTGTTAAAACGTACGCTCATCCAACAACGCGCCTGAAAAACTGCGTTTGCGAAGCTTCCTAGTTACTTGGCTTAAGAGCGCTTCAACCGTGACGTGTATGCACCACGGGCCTGTAGGTTGCTTTGGTCGCTTTGATTTAAAGTCCCCCCTGAAAATCAGTTTATTATAACGGATAGTGTAGTAGACTCTAATAACATTTAATTTATTTTCTCTTTATTGGATGAGCGTAGCGAGCGTAGCGAGCGAATCGAAGATTCCATTTCACTACACTGGGAAAAAAAATCCGGAATGTTTTTTTTTTTTTTGTTTTTTTCTGTATTTTTGTCTGTTTGTGTCCACAACATTCCGGCTAACCGATAATCCGAGGAGATGACCTTTATGGATAGGCCTTTCGAATCTCTGAACTTAGAAACATGCCAAACGTTTTTGGTGTCGCAAATCGGAAATTTTTCGCATTGATCGCAATTTTACGATTTTTTCATTGTTTTAAAAAATTTATTCGAATTATACACCTATCTCTTTATTCCGATTATTAATGATTTTTGCACAGAACCTTTATTCTTTATGACCTTTAGATATTTTTTGTGAAATTTGAAGCGCCATTGAAAAAATATTTATGCTCTAACATCGAAATTTTAACATGTTTTTTTCTTTTTTTAAACAACTCTTTTGACTTAAACCACCTACATGCTTTACCCGAGTCGTAATCAGTTTTTTTGTTCCAGGAACCGTTGTTTTATGATTAATTTTAGTGTAAAATTGAGCACAATCGAAAATTAATTGTTCTTATGAAATCGCAATTTTTAACGTTTTTTTAACATTACGATTATTTAAAAAAAAAAAAAAAGTTATTTTTAATTTCATTTAATTTAATTTAAAAAATTTTCAACTAAGTTAATGATTTTGCACAGAACAACCAGAAATTCGCTATACACATGGCGCTTCAATGCACCAATTAAGCTCATTCAACAACGCGGCGGGACTTCAGCGTTTTTCCCTAGTTTATTATTTATTTATTTAATCTAGTGGAGAGGAAATCCATGCTGGTCAGAACCAGTTATTGTAGGGGGTGAGTGGGCTGGGACTGGGGAGTTCTCACGTCGTTGGTCGTCATTGTCTTTGTCATAGTTTGTTTTCACGGTCGTCGTTGTCGGGGGATGTCGTCAAGGAGAAGGTGGAGTTCCCCGCGTCGACCGCCAAGAACGCCTCTATTTCGAGAAGTTATGCTAGCTATAGCACAGGTGGCCGTCATATAGGGAATGTAAAGTAGCACTCAAATTGCAGCTCAAGTTTGCCTCAATTTGCACTCGAAACTCGATTGGCAATCTGGATGCAGTCTCCTCTTCTACATGGAACGGCGCCTAGTAAGTGGGTACGAGTCATAGGTCCTGTGATGGTTATCTTATTCTTCTAGGGTGGTATTAGGGGTCCTTCTTGAACTGTCTTGACATTATAATCTTGGCCTACTTTATTAGATCTGGGCTTCCCTCGGTACTCACGCTGTCTGTTAACCGCTTCGTTCGTTACCTCAAATCCCACCGACTGCCTCTTTGTCCTCCATTTTACGATGGCCGTGGAGGAATGCTATGGGCGTATGGAGCCTTTCTAACCCGGCCCAGACGGGGTATGTACCATTAAAAAATTGCAATGTACTCACTCCATCTGACACGTCCGCACTCTATACTTCTCTCCATCCATGTGCATCGCCTTCTTCCCCTGTTCATCTCCTCGCGTCGCCTCGGTAGTCTCAGAGAGTCCTCAGGAGAGTACGCGAAGCCGGACGGACACTCTATTGAAGCAAGAACGTGCGCAGTGGATGTACAGACTAGTTTCTGTACTAAACGGAGCTTAACATACCGTCCAGTGTACCAGTAGTCTATGTGAACTGCCACCAAACATACCCCTTTTCCTACTTCTTGTGACAGTGTATAATACCTAGGCGCCAAATGTACTTGTTCGTGTACTTCTCGCTCCATTTGGTCGAACCTCCCTCTATAGCCTTTTTGATATACTCTTTGTATGGACAAAAGTCATACTTGCATCGTATCGGGTCATCGCTTCCGGTATTTTAATCCTGATAAGTAGTTGGGGCCGGCGACAGTTCACGTTTTGATTGTAAGGCTGGTCGAAATACTTCCCTCAGTCCTTGTCGCATAATAAATAGTGCGTGGCCGTTTTCAAGATTTTATTTCATGTTCTTTAAGATAGAAGATAATACTCATGAAGCGCTACCACACAGTTATAAGGGTTCCCTCCGCAAGAATAGTTCTCTGTCTGGCACAATGAATATAAAAATATTTGTGACATGTTTTGACAGGAGGATATCTTTCACAATCACTGTCTGGATAACAAACAATAGCGTGTTGCCTTAGGTCAGTGCTTCCTTCTATATTGTTGAGATGAAACACACAAAGATTAAGCTTTGCCAGGCAGAGAGCGCAATTATTTTAATCTCTTTGGACAAAGTCGAATAAATCTTCAATGTCGGAGTGTCAAGCCACATTGGTTGAAACCCAGAATGCACGCGCATGTTGCTCACAAATGAGTTAATTTCGGAGTAAGCTAGTCTAACTTTTTAAAGTGCAAACTTTTCGCTTGAGTAATAGCCCCTGTCGGGATGGATTTTTTTAAATACTCGATTTCTTAATATTTAAATGCAGAGGTTTAATTTTTATAGTTAAAAAACTCCGAAAAATGGAAACACCCTTCGTGGATACCGAAATGCGAGTTACGTTTGCCTAGTGGCTTCCATCACAAATTAAATCCGTTTTTGGTTACTCAAAACCATAGATCTAATATAACACTACTCAAACTGATGTGTACCCTACTACGGCCCACTCCACAAAACACAAATATGTTACAATATTGCTTCATTGCGGGACTACATGCAAGAGTTATCAGCCACATATAATTTATTAACCTTTTGAGCCAAACTTATACAGATTAATTGTTTTTAGGTTTCCATGATATTTTAAATTATTTTAATAACATTCAAAACTTTTTCAAAGGAGGACTTTTTTCAACACAATTCTGCGAAAAATTAGGTGGCTGTTACTTTAACCGCTAGGACTGAGTGATAGATATGCTACTCACGTTAAATATTTATTATCATAAGAAAGTAACTTATGAGTGCGTTAGACTTCAAATCAGAGGATAGCAAATAGAATATGTTTCAGGCTGTTTTATTTTTGTAATTGTATTGTGTGTATTTGTGAGTGTATTTGTATACACACAACCGGGGATACACTTCGATGGGCCTAGCCAATAGGGCACTTCACAATTACTGCTACCATTAGACTCAATTTCATCTTTAGATGATGAGTTTTATCCTGAATAATTATATGAAGACCCTAGACTTACGGAGAACCTATAACGAAGATGAGGCTAACCTTGGCCATAGCGTCACCATTTTACCTTATTATTATATTATTATTATTAGTTGTTTTCCACTAATAGGCTTAGTAGGGAAGGTTGGCAAATGTGCAGAATGTGAAGGGGACAAAACATAAACAGAATCGTTTAAATTTCTCACACATGAAGTAAGTTAATCTACAGCACCACACAAGAATATCTACTCTTGTTAGGGTCAACTAAAGATACCCATCCCCTGGGAGGGCCGAGGAGTTTACAAATTCACTGGGTCATGCGAAGGTGTATATGTTGGACAACAGGCAGACATGTGTACACGCGTGCGGGAACACATGTTGGCGACCAACATGGTGCCCTAGATCTACGCTACGACTGCCAACATACCATCAGGGAAAACCATGTATGTATTTTTAGATTTTTGAGAATAGCATCATAAGAGCATCAGTCCCTCATTATTTGTATCCTCGCCTTATTATAAGAAAGGCTTTAGGTAAATTGAGTAAAGAGGACTATGTGTATTAACAACATGGATGATAGTTAAAGACTAGCGACACTGCGTGGAAACCGATCCTTAGCTAGTTTTTATAATTGACCATGATTAGTTATAAGCTCCTACAAGACACTACAACACACCATTAAGCTACCACCAGACACGTTCACGAAGACGAATCCCTGACGCCGACGAGTACAGAAGCCAGACTAGATTTCTAGGGACCAACTAACGAAAGACAAGTGTTTACACAGTTATAAATTAAATAAATAAATAAATAAATAAATAAATAAATAATAAATAGAATAAATCAATAATGAATTAAAAAATAAATAAATAATAACTAATTAATTAACTAATGAATAAATAAATAAATTGTATATAGAGTCTACCATTCAGTTATTAACGATTTTCATGGCCCAGCAAACCTGTAGGCCCGACGAAAATCGACGAGTGTCATACCCAACCAGAGATCGATATTTGTAATAGGAATATAGCAATCAGTGATATGGGACAGTGCAAACACCCGCGGATCACCGCCAGAATCAACAGCCCGATCAAGAAAAACAACTCTGAAGTTTATTATTTTCTTCGTTGCTAGGACGCGCTCCAAAGTGTCACCGTTTTACAAACTCTTAAATACAAGAACTGAGAGACTTAAGTCCAATTCAGTAAGTTAAAAAAATTCTGGCTTAGGCGGGAATCGAACCATGGACCTTCTGCACATTGGGAAGCAGACCCGCCTAACTAACAAGACCACTAGCCACACATATACGACCTCGCCGCCCCCACTAATCTCCTGGGACACGAGGGTAAAAAAGCGCGGCAGCAGACACGCATTGTAGAGGTGACACGCTTCAGTATGAAGTTCGACCGACCAGAGACGGAGGACCCTTAAGATGGGCTTCCTAAATTGGAGCCGAAACGTTTGGTCAGTAAACAAAGGACATACAGTTTTACCCATTAAGCCACACCTACTTACACTGTGCCACGGAAAATTACAAATGTTTCCATACTACTGTTTCTGAAAAGTAATCGACGTGCATTTTGGAGTTTTTGGAGTTAAAAGTCAAATCTCCAATATACTCTTAAAATTGACAATCCTTGCCCGGCCAAATAAATACCCTTACAAAATTATACACCGAACTGTATTGTAGCCTAACCCGTGCCATATAATTTCTTACATGCCGCTGCCGCCATTTTGATTTAGGGCTCTGGAGCATTTTGGTCACCTTTCGTGCGAGAGGCATGGGGCTAATATTTTTGCATCTAACCTTTGAAGACACACATTCAATGACACAGACCTTCATTCTCAGTGGGTCACTCTCGGAGGGAGTGTCGACAATGACTCCTCCTCACGGGCTAGGTTGGTGCCTCCCGTCATTGCTTTTCCGTCCTTTCTTCCTGAGGTACACCTTCTCTGGAATAAAAAATAAAGACATATCACCTCATATATTCCTAGTATTCCTACGGGGGGGAGGGGTTCTTTATGTCGCGATCCGGCATCGTCTTTGTCATCCTTCGTAATGACATTGTATCGTCCGGGGGGGTGGAGTTCGTCAATGGGGTTGTGTTTATTTTGGATAACCGGGCGCGTCAAACCGTTTGGTCTAATGCACCACTCTAGCCTAGGGATTGGGGAGGTGTGCCAATTGCCTGGTCAGAACCAGCCACGGTCGTGGGAGGAGGGGTTTCTCACGTCGCGGGCGGTCATTGACTTTGTCATCGATCGTTGTGTCATTGTCATCGCGTCGTTCCGAGGAGGTCGTACAGAAGGGGAGGTGTCCCTGCGACGATTGCCAAGCTTCACCTCTAGTTTTCTGGGAGTAACTCCCTCTTTGCTA
The DNA here is from genome assembly GCA_024449915.1 of Sweltsa coloradensis. Classification (NCBI taxonomy): domain Eukaryota; kingdom Metazoa; phylum Arthropoda; class Insecta; order Plecoptera; family Chloroperlidae; genus Sweltsa; species Sweltsa coloradensis. Next base: position 16,476 of record JAMZAV010014948.1, on the reverse strand, counting down.
GCTGATGTTGCGAGGTGGCTTTTCTCTTGATCGCCTTGTACGATTACATAGCCATGCTCTGGTCCCAATCTTCCTCTGGGCCCAGACGGGGTAAGGAACGGCGGTTGATGATGATACTGATTGTATTTTTTGTATTTTTCTCGAAAGAAGATTGCTCAAGGTAATAGCAATAGTGCTCTCATTAGCCTAGCGTAGTATGGGAAAGCAAGGCCCGAGTGTTGTTATAAGGATCTAATCCTTCTGCTTCGCCATTAACCACTGAAGGATACTTTGGGGGAAAACTTCAGTCAGGAGTTCCGGTCTCGACGGGATTGAGCCCGGGACCCTCCCGGAATCAGAGTCATGCTCTTAGCGCCCTGTACCAACTCTAGGTTATTGTTAATAAGATACTCGTATTGCAATATATACCATTTTTAATTCTATAATATTCATTAGTTGTTTTGGTTCGTACTAGTCGTGTGGCAAAATACCAACGGAATATCAGCAATCATATAATGCTAGGCCTTATATAACTGACTTTTATACCATGACAGTTGGAACTGCAAGAACTCCCGCGTTTATCTGTGTGTCTGAGGTTAAGGCTAGGCCTAGTCCTTTAGGGCCTATGTTAGTCTGTGATATTATTTTTATTCTAAACCCGCCTGTAAAGGTTGCCTCAAATGCAATACACAATTTGGATTGAAATTCTTCATTTTTGGGAGTCTGGAGTACTGGAGTTTCGGTGGGCAAAGTATTTAGTGTACAGTTGTACATGTACAGTACTTGGTCAGTATTTTACGATGGAGCTGAGACTTATTTATGTGTATATTTTATTATCTCAGCAAATTTTAATTGCATGGTGCACACTAGCTGGATTTGGTTCGAAGTGAAATGTTACGTCTGTTTCCATTGAAATCATTAAATCGTAATGGATTCTGCTCACCTTTCATGATTAACTTATCTCGTCGGCACCAACATTTTGAATTATATTAATTTGCGATTATACAATAATAGTTCGATTTAGCCCTTTATTATATGCTCCGCCCTTTCGCAATTACGATCGTCGCCGAACGGATTGAGTAGTCGTGAAAGGTTATGTTTTGTCTTCTGCTATCCTTCGATTAACGTCTTCATTCCATCTGTAGTTGGAATCTTCTCAGTTCTGTTCACGTTGCACACGACTGTTCCATACTTGTAGTGTGAGCAAAATGTTAATCTAACGCGGATTGATTTAAAACACTTAATAAATTTAGCAAACTTGTATTATTCACCAGATTTCTGTCAATGTCAAAATATCGAAAACAAACAAAATAAAAGCCAATAAGTCACACATTTAAGGTAATATCCTAGCGTGGTACAGAGTCTTCTAGAAATCTAAACTTTTTGTCCAGGTCTAAATGATACTTTGTTCAGAGAGCTGTAACCATATCATTTAATTGGATGAAGCGAAGTCAAGACTTCAATTTCACTGACCCCTCAAGAAATTTAGCTCCAATGTTTTGTTGTTTTCTGGTTGTTTGTTCGCTAGCTAACGGCAAACGGCATAATCGATCTTGTGAAAATTGGAGTGGGACCTTCGAAATATCAAAACTTAGACCACTCACTGTTTTTGGTACAATCGAAGAATATTGTCTCATTAATCCCGTACTTTTTACGATTTTTGTCTTTTAAGTGCGTATTTTCGTGACATTTGGGCCATTCTGACCAACGTGTTGGGCTGCAACGTTGCTAGTTTACGGTACATAACGTATGGTGGATGTATTGTTTTCTGAAAGGAAAAGTAGAAAAAGTAACCCAGAATCCATTGAATAGTTTTAAAAGATTTTTTGAGGTGTAACAATAGACTTGACATCAATGCACCTACAATGCATTCAAAAAGCATTGCAAGAAAAGTGGTCCTACACAAACTAAAACCTTACAAAAAGCTCATCCATCAACCGCGGGACCTTACGCGTTTTCCTAGCACTAGGAAACTTCGCAAAACGCTTATTCAGTCCCCCGTGTTGTATGATGAGCGAATTGGTGCCATTGAGCTGCATGTGTTATGCGGATTTTCCCTGTTGTTCTGTAAAAAATCATTACTAAGTTGATTTTTTTAAAAAATTCATTCAATTAAAAAAAAATAAAAAATTTAAAAAAGTGTAATTAATCTGTTATTTTAAAAAGAAATAAACATCGGTAAAATTTTGCGAATTTTCATAGCATAATAAGTATTCGATTTCAATAAAAGTAAGGTTCTGTAAAAAATCGTTACATAGGATAAGCATGTTAAAATTTCGATATTACAGAGGATTCATTTTTCGATTGCGCTCCAAATTTCCACACAATATCTCGATTCATAAATTAAGGTTCTGTGAAAAAATTATTAAAATCGGTTAAGAGCATTTTGTTTATGGGTGTTAAAAGTTCGATTTTTTTTTAAAATCGAAAAACAACGCAAATGTGCGATCTTCTTAGAAATAATTTTCCGGGCTCTCAAAAACATGGCAGTTCCAAGTTTCAGATATTTCGAAGGCCTCCACGAAATTTCATTGCAATTGGAGTTATCGGTTTAGCGCCGGAATCGTGTTAACAACAGCACAAAAAAGAGTAGAAAGAAAAAAAATCATTCCGATTTTTTTCTCCAGTGTATTGAAATGGACTCTCGCTTCGCTTGCTAACGACGCTCATTCCAAAATCACAACCCCGCCTGAAAACGCTTTGCGAAGCTTCTAGTACGAATATTAGGCCTACTTAATTTGAACTCACTTGGATGTTAATTGCTTTCTTATTGGATGAGCTAGCGAGCGAAGCGAAGATTCCATTCACTACACTGTAGAAGAAAATCCGGAATGGTTTTTTGTGTATTTTTGCTGTTGTTAACACAATTCGGGAGGCTAACCGATACTCCAATTCGCGATGAAAATTTTCTGGATGCCCTCGCATCTCTGAACTTAGAACTAGTCCACGTTTTTGAGCGCAATCTAAACAATGATTTCTCATGAAATCGCGAGTTTTTCTTTTTTTATTTAATTATACGATTTTTTTTTTTTTCCCGATTTTTTTTTTAAAAAACAAAATCTTAAAACAATTCTTCGAATTATAACCCTACATGTTTGATTCGATGAATTATTTTTTTTACAGAACTTTATTTCATGAATTACTAGGAGCTTCGCAAACGCTTTTTCAGGCGCGTTGTTGGATGAGCGTAATTGGTGCATTGAGCTGCCATGTGTTATGCGGATGTTCTGTTGTTCTGTGAAAAAATATTACTAGCTGAAGATTTGTCTTAAATTAATTCAATTTAATAAAATAAACTTTAATTTTATTTTTTTAAAAAATTATCGCAATTTTACAAGAAAATAAGAAACGTAAAATTACGATTTTCATATAAAATAATTTTTCGATCGCGCTCAAAATTTCACACGACTGTATAATTTATAATATTTAGGGTTCTGTAAAAAAGTCCAATACTATCGGATAAAGCATGTAGTGTGTAACTTATATCAAAGACATTGTTTTTTTAAAAAACCGTAAAATTTATATTTCATGAAGAAATAATTTTTTGATTGCGCTCAATTTCACACGAATATCTAAATTCATAAAACAATGGTTCTGTGAAATTATCATTAATCGGTAAAGCATGTAGGTGTTATAAGTCGAAGTGAAATTTTTAAAACATATCGAAAAATCGTAAATGCGATTTTCATGAGAAATAATTTTTCATTGCGCTCAAAACGTGGCATTTATAAGTTCATGAGATTTCGAAGGTCTCACAGAAAATTTTAACCGGATCGTGTTTAACAAACATCCACAACTACAAAGAAAACAAAACGATTCCGGATTTTTTCGTTATTTAATTATTCCCCCCCCCCCCCCCCACCCGTTATTTTTACGAAAACCATAACTTGGCAACTTGCTTTGTGCACAAAATCTCAATTGGTTGTGCAAATTGGCAAAAGTGTATTTCGTTAATTTACGAAAACCGTTTACTTAGTTAGCCAAACTGAAATTGACGTAACTTTTTTGTGTTGCTGTGCAAAAATCTGAAATTGGTTGTGCAAAATTGTGTCAAAAGGTACAAAAATTGGTATAGTTTGCCGTATGAATTCGTTAATTTCCAATTGGTTTATTTTGAATTAAGGACGTCGTCAACCGTTTATAGGTCCATGAACTTGATGCACACTCTATAGCCTAAGGGGGTGGGGAGGAAGGGCACATGCTGGTCATGCACCATGCCCGTTAAATGGACTGAAGGGGTTTCTCACGGCGGTCGTCATCGCTTTGTCATCCGTTCGTTGTGTCTTGCTATTGTCGCCGGGGGTCGTCAAGGGAAGGGGGCAGGTCGCCGACCGCCGATTGCCAGAGCTCGCCTCTGTTCGGGAGTAGATAGGTAAAGTAAGATACTAGCTGATGTTTGCGCGTTGGACTTTTCTTCTTGAATCCGCCTTTTACGATTAGCAGAGCCATACTCTGGGCCAATTCTACCCCAGACCCAGACGGAAAACCGTTAGCTTGGCTCAGCCAAAATGAAGTTGTAACGTTTTTGTGTTGCTTGTGCAAAAATGATAATGAATTGTGCAAAATTGTGCAAAATGTGTGCAAAACTTGGCAATAGGTTTGTGGGGGGGGGGAGGGAAATCCAGTTTGGTCGTTCTAGCATTACTTGCTCAGCCAAAATGAGATTGGGACCTAACTTTTCAGTGTTGGTTGTGCAAAAATCGTAATTGGGTTGTGCAACATTGTTTCAAAAGTGTGAAAAACTATGGTATAGTTTGCATATGAAATCGTTACTTAGCGATACCGTTAACTTGGGCTCAGCCAAATGAAGTTTGTCGTTACTTTTTCTGTGTTGCTTGTGGCCAAAATCGTAATTGGTTGTGTGGCAAAATTGTGCAAAAAGTGTGCAAAAATATTTTATAAGTTTGCAACATGAATTCGTTTAGCCAAGCCAGGCAGACAAAATGTAAGTTTTTTTTTACTTATCTTTGTGTTGCTTGTGCAAAATAGTTATAGGTTGTGCCAAATTGTACAAAAAGTGTACACAAAAATAGGCATAGCTTTTGACATGAAATTCATTTTGGTTGTTCCTAGCATTACTTGGCTCGCCAAAATGAAGTTGCCTTAACTTTATTTGTGTGCTTGTGCAAAATCGGCCATGTTTTGCAAAATTGTGGTCAAAAAGGTGCAAAATCACAGCATTCAAAAGTCAAAATTCATTGGTGGTGAGCCGAAGTGAATGGACCAACAAGGGTAGCCATAAACAGGTTTTATGAAGAATACTCACTGAGCTCTTGATAATAAAATCATGCATAGGTATTTTTATATTACCTGTTTAAAAGCTTTTTTGATTGCATCGACCAAGATATTCTAATACATAAACTAACTAAGATGGTGTTTGGGACAACAAGGTTTCCTAATTGTGGTCCCCTATTCTTTACGTATTCATAAACGATAATTACCTTTTTGCGTACTGTTTGCTGACGAGCCTCTCACTCATAAAGGAGCGAAATGGACGAATTAGTAGCATGCCATCGATAAAAACACTAAATATTGCTTAAACTGTTTCAAATAACAAACTAACCTCGACCCCTAACTATCACTGGAGAAAATATCCGAATGTTTTTCTTTTTTCTGTTTGTATTATTGTGTGTTTGTCACACGATTCCGCTAAAAACGATACTCCAATTGCGATAAAATTTTATGAGCCTTTGAAATCTTTGACTTAGATCTGCACGTTGTGAGCGCAATCGAAAATTATTTATCGTGAACATCTCAATTTTACGATTTTTCGATTTTTAAAATTCTACTACTTATAGACATCTAACAGCGCTTTATCCGTTGTAATAATTTTCACAGACATTAATATCTGATTGATTTATAATTAGTTCATTGTGAAATTTAAGCGCAATCGCAAAATATTTTTTCTTATGAAAATCACTAATTTTTTTAAATTTTTTTTAAGATTTCTTTGTGTTTGTAACACCTACATGCTTATTTTTTTCGAATTTAATGTATTTTCGACAGAACCTTAACAATTTAATCTTAAGTAAAAATTCATGTGACTTTGAGCGCATCAAATAAGTAGTTCTCATATAAACTCGGCACAAATTTAACATTTTTTTCATTTTGTTTAATTACGATTTTTTTCATTTTTTTTTTAATTTTTAGACTTAGAAATGATTTTTTCACAGAACACAGAAAATCTGCACTCAAATGGCGCTCAACGCACCAATTACGCCACCAACGACGCGTCCTGAAAAGCGTTTGCAAAGCTTCTAGTTAAATACACACAGCAAAATTCAGACACTTGAATCCGATACGATCAACTGTCCAGTTCAAGTAACACAATTGAAATGATCAATGTAGCGATCTCCAGGGTGCATGACAGTAAACATTTTAGGAATTTTTATTGATGACGATCCTAGCATGACTGAGCATTATTAATGTTTCTAGCTATCGTTACTTATCGGCTGTGTTTTCAAACAGACATGCAAGGTCCGCCAAACTAGTTTATTTTGCACTATTCGAAAGTCTTCTAAGTTAACGGATTGAATTCTGGGGACTTCTCTCATCTGATAAAATATTTAAAATATTTTAAAAAGGTGCCATAAAAACCATCATAGGTTGGCACAAGAACCCACCCCCCATTCCAAGATCGTTTATTTGTAAACTTCAATATCCTCACCATGTACAGTCTGTCAGTTTGTATTTATAACAAAACATTTGGCGTTTTTTTTTTAAAAAACCGACATTACCCTTACTAATTATGATACTAACAGAACACAAACGCAGCAAAATAATCACTTATCTCCTACTAAGTAAAGCCTATTATTCTTTCTGTAAACGAATACTTTTGAAAAATTTGTCCGACTGACAACATAGCCTAAAAGGGCATAACCATACCCGTAAAACTAAGTGAATAGCATTTGTACTTTAATTATCTAGGTGCCCGTCAGGGCGCCGCAGCCAAGCCGCGGTGCGCGACACACTCAAGCACCTTATACACACGCTAGTTGGGGTTTATTTCGAGTGGTTACCTAGCCGTACATGTACGTGTGTGAACTTGAAAAACTACCACATATCGGGGAGATTTAGTACCTGACCAGAACACAATGCCAAATTTTTATTGGGGTACGACCATTCCTTCTTGTGAAACAATGGATTGAAACATGCTCAAATCACTTTAAGGATGTTAGCTACTGACTACTGCTACTGCTACTCTTCTACTGCTACTAACATCTATTCCGTCAGTTTCATCGGCCCGCGCTTCTGACCAGACGGTGGGGCTGCATAATGTTCATATTTTACATGCATTAAGTTTAGTCTATGTCTCTTTTGAAAAAAAAGTTGAAAAGTTTGCGGGAAGAGCTTCCAAATAAAGTTTAAATTAGCCTTATACCCTAGGCATACAATCACAAGTAACTATTGTTATTGACACTTGTTGACGTACAAGCCAGGCTTAGGCGGGAAAGTGCGATACGTAAACAATAGCGGACATTTTAAATTTTTCTTCTATGTGTGAACGAGAAAAATTTTATCATTATCTGCTGCATAAAACAATCAGAAACCGTCCCCTGGCCTAGGCCCAGTATGTAGAAAATTATTTACAATTCACCAGTGTAGGTCCTAAAGTTCATTAGCCGCTTTCCCACAAATTGGTTTAGTTATAAGGATAGGAATACGTGTTTAAATTGTTTACTTTTTTTTGTCCTCAGAAATTGTTATACAAAACCATAATTCTTATGACCGGACCAATCAGACGTTTTGTATTAGATACGACGGCACCATGAAAAGGCGTACTTTCATTATGAACAGGCCCTGACATTACTAACCAATCAGGATATCGGTTTCTTGTTTACCTATAACAACCAATAACATTTCTTAAGACTACCTCAAAGTTATGGAACGGCGCATTAGGCTATGGACTAGATTAAAATTAATACTTACTTACTTTTGACAAGCCCTAGGCCTTTCTTAGCCAACCCTAGGACAGCACAACCTTCTTCTGACACACATTCCGTAGCAAATATAGTTTTGGATTACTAAAGCCTAATGCAGATAAACATGGTATGATGTCCTAGGCATTCCAAAATTTCGGCAACAGTAAGCCTTTCTTTTTTCTTTTTATAAACTCCGCAATCTCCTGTTCCTTTTAATGAATGTAAAACAAAAGATGGTGACAATTTCATATTTTTTTGGAATATCTGTATTTACATGCTGTGATGCAGTGAATAGGTGTAAATAACATTAGTTTGTGCTTTTTGTTGTTGGATTGGGAAGTTTTATATTGGAGTGAGTTACCTATACTTAATTATACTTCGTTATAACCATGCGTTTAGACCACCTATACCCAGGATGTACATGATCCGGGTCTAGATATTTTCCATCCTATTGTTATTGCTAATACCATCGAATTAAATCCACTTGATAAATTATTATATTTTAACAATATTTGTAGAAAAAATGGAACTTGAAAATAATGAGATCACACACATAACAAACTTGTAGAAATACAGCCTAAACCTTACACACTCAAAAGAATGAGATCTAAAAAGGGCCAAGCTTCATTCTAACCCTTCCAATTTGGCTTCCTTATTTCATAACGTACAGTGTTCTCATAAACAGCATCTCGAAAAGCTTGGCAAATAAAATTTTGCATGTTATTACGTTTAAATAAATTAGAAAAAAAGAACTTGGATGAACTATTAAGTTTGAGCTTAATAATCGCAAATTCATATTTTGCAAGCTTTTCGAGATGCTGTTATGGTACCTGTGACTGTTTATGAATTAAGAATGCGCAAAGGTGGAGAGGGTAAATGAGCTTGGCCTTTTTTTTTAGATCTCATTCTTTTTGAGTGTGTAATGTTTTGGCTGTATTTTCTACAAGTTTTTTGTTATGTGTGTTGTAGGTACCTAAATGCAAAGTTGTCTCATATGTACTAAAATATAAATATATTTTTTCATCCATGCACCTGCAATAGTCCTGAATAGTCCACGAATTTAGTTTTGGATAGTTAAAAGCAAGCCTAGTATGAGACATAGATGTAAGTAATCATATCCCTGGTTTTAATTGCTTTATAATATTAAATTTGATAGATTCATTCTCTTTTAAAAAAAGAGGCATTTCTGTAATAGTTTCCACTAAAATGTAGACTTGTATGTATTTTCTACGACTTAATCCCAAGCAATGGTGAACTACTATTCTACAAGAATAGTTTGGTGGTGGTCTTAGAGGGAATTGGGATGGGATCAGTCGTAGCTCGTACTTTAGTAACCGTTTCAGTTGTTACAATAAGTATAAAAATCTAGGGATGCTATCCAGCAAGAAAATTAGTATTTACCGGCACCATCAGGTGTGCCTCAGGGCGGATCTGTGTTGTAGGCCCTAGCCCAATTTTTTAAGATAATCATTCTCTGATACCCACAGAAATTTGTGCTAGACCTAGGAAGAATTAATTTAGCTATTTTAATTTTTTAATTATAAATGCAATTATCTTTTTGCTTCAAATAACCAGTACTTAACAAGGAAAAAAACTATGTGTGCATTCATCAATGGTGATATTAGACCAGTCGCGAAATCCAATTTATGCTTAGAAATCATGTTAGCGGCAAAATGTGAGACATTGGGTACCTGGTCTGATTTATAGTAAAAACCCCATAAATCCGAATTTCCCGGTACCACAACTCTGATTTTGGGCCCGTTTTTGCCCAGATCCAGATGGCGTCCAACAAGGTGTAAAACCCGTATAACCCATTAGCTGGTACTATGTTTGTTCATTGAACACAGTCAGTGGGAGTTCATTTTTACGGTTTTAGGGGTCGCGATAACGATTGAAATTGTTGCTTAAAAGCCCCAGAACGGATTTCCATTTCAAAATGCGCCTAGCACACTTGATGGAGAAAACTGGGTCGTTTTTTCCCCTTTGGAGGTATATACCATTTATGCGGTGTGATACATTGTGGTACGGCTAAATTTGGTAATACCCCGCTGAATCTTAACTGTCCAGTACCACCTTCAGATTTTGACCCATTGCCCGAATTCAAGATGGCGTCCAACATGGTGTAGAAAAGCGCCAGAAAACGTCCTATTAGTTTTTTGGTTAAACACTTAAGGAGGTTCATTTTTAAGGTTTTCGGGGTCAAGTAACGATGGAATGTGTTGCGGAAACGCAAAAGAACCGGAAGTTACCATTTTCAAAATGCGGCCACGTTCATGAGGAAAAGACGGGAATTTTCGTTTTTCGGGATAAATACCATTTCCTTGGGAATACATTTGGGTACCGGCATATTTGTAGTTACAAACTTATGTCGAATCTGAATTTGCCTCGGTACCATCTGGATTTTGAACCCATTTTGCCCGATTTCGTGTGACTGTGCAACAAATGTTGTTAAAAGGGATAAACCTATTTAGTCCCTATTAGTGCTGGTGAACACCTTGAATCATTACAGGGTTTTCTCGGTCAAAGAGCGATGAACGTGTTTTGCGGAACGCACAAGAAACTGAAGTACATTTTCAAAATGGCGGCCACTTTGATATGAAAAAGTGTTTTTTTGCCCCCTTTGGGTAAATACCGTTTTATAACGTGTGAGACTTGTGGTACCTGGGAGATATGGTGTACCAAGCCCCGCCAAATTTTAATCTCCCGGTACCACCCACAACGAGGCTTATACCCATAATTTAGCACGGTCCACATGTCCCACAACGTATGAAAAGGTATTTACAATAGTGGGCAAAAAACCTTTTGCCATATCAATTGCCGCAATTTTTGAAAAGGTACTTCCGTTTTCATTGGCGTTACCGCAACACGTCCATCGCTCTTCTTGACCGGAAAATCCTATATATGAACCCGTCTAAGAGTGTTCATCCAGCACTAATATGACTTGAAATAGGTTTATCCCTTTTTAAACAGCTTGTTGCACGTCATCATTAAATCCGGGCAAATGGGGTCCAAACCGTAGATGTACCGGGCAAATTCAGATTCGACTAGTTTGGGATGTCCTTACAATTTTGCGTACCCGAATGTCTGCCACCTGAAATGGATTTATACCCAAAAAACGGAAATCCGTCTTTTCCCACATTAACGTGGCCGCCATCTTTGAAATGTTACTTCCGGTTCTTTGTGCGTGTCCAGGGGGCAACTTATTCCATCGTTCTCCTTGACCCCGAAAACCTTAAAATAAACCCTCCTTAAGTGTTTTATCAAACTTAGTAGGACTTTTCCTGCGCTTTTTCGACACCATGTTGGACGCCATCTTGAATTCCGCAATGGGTCAAAAATCTAGGAGGTACTGGACAGATACGATTCAGCGGGTTTATTACCCATATACGCCCGGTACCACCTGTCACATCCACGTATAAAATGGTATTACTCACAATGGAAAAGACCCAGTTTTCTCCATCAAAGTGGCCGCACATTTTGAATGGTACTTCCGTTTTCTGGGGCTTTTTCGCAACACTTTTTAATCGTTCTCCGCGACGCCCTAAAACTTTAAGTGAACCCCACTGACGTGTTCAATGACCAAAAATGTAATTTTTATGTGTTAATACGGATTTTACACCTTGTTGGACGCATCTGATTCTGGCAAACGGCCAATCCGAGGTGGTACCGGGCAAGTTCCGGATTTATTGGGGTTTTTTACCTATAAGCTCAGCCCGGTACCCAATGTCGCACATTATTGCCGCTAGTATTAAAAATCTTCAATTTTTTTACCAGTCGATATTGTTCCACCTAGAGGTTAGCCTGATTCCTTGGATAAGCGAAGCGAAGACTTCAATTAACTGACCCCCCTAAAACATTAGGCTCGATGTTTTTTTCTTTTTTTTTTTTTTCTTTTTTTTCCTGTACTGTTTGTTCGTGCTCTACCGATCAACGGCTATTATGCAATCTTAATGAAAATTGGAAGACCTTGAAATCTTTGAACGTAAGAACCTGCCACGTTTTGGGTATAGTCGTAAAAATATTTCTCGGAATTCGTACTTTTACGATTTTTAAGCGATATTTTCGTGATCTTTGGAGCCGATTCTGACCAAACGGTGAGGCACTAACGTTCATATTTTAGCTGCGACAGTTTACGATAATGTTATTATTTGCATTTTGAAGAAAAAGTTAAAAGTTGCCAAATCACATAGATAAAGGTTTTTTAATATGAGATTTTTGAGTATATAATAACAATTAACAGGTACATAGAAACTTGACATCTATCACCTACAATGTGCTTTCAACAGCACTAGCAAACGTTAATCAGATCCGCACGCAAATTAGACTTACAAAAAAGCTCATCCACAACGCGACTAAAAAGCGTTCGCGAAGGTCCCGGGACTATTAACATTAACAGTAACATAAAAAACTTGACAACAATCATCTGCAATGCGTTCAAAAACCTTGCAAAAGTAAAAAGAATTCCACGCAAACTAAAAACTTCAAAAAAGCTCATCCATCAACGCGACTACAAAAGCATTCGGGGGGCGCATGGCCTAGTAGAATGTATAATATCTGGAGGCGAAGACTTGCTTTCTGTGCCATTGTAGTGATGGTTACAAATTTCTATTACTTGTAATTAACCAAAAAACTCATATTAAAACCTTTACTTTATGTTCTGGCTAAACTTTTCAACTTTTTCTTTCAAACGGTCTAGAATCTGGGTGCGCGGAATCTCACCGGGTCAAGCCACGCGCGGCCTCGCGCTTCCACTAGCGCCTATTACCGCACGCCTACATGGCACTTTACACGGTGTTGCCTAACGCGAACCTGGGAGATAGAACCTGCAACTTGCTTACAATCGATTGGGCTTTTACTATAAAGATGACCCATTTCCAGTTATCCGATCTGCTGATGCTCTAGAAAGTTATTGAACTCAGATCGTCAAAAATACTTTTCTTCTAATTCAGTTATGTGGGTGGTGACAGCTAGTTAGCTAAGGACGTTTCATTTTGTGGCCCCTCAATGGATAATGTTTGAGAAGCCAATTGCACCGATGTCAGTCATCTCCGATGACCTGTTGCTTACAAACGTAATTGGATTAGATACCGAGCTTGATTAATGCAAATTAACATTATTTCTTCGGTTTTGGTACCCAATGGATTAATGTAGAGAACCAAATTTGCATACCTGCTCTCGCCAAGTCATCTAAGTGGTCATGTGCTTTACAACGTAATTGGATTAAGAATTGACCGAAGCTTAGATAAGGCAAAAATAACAAATTTCTTATAATTTGTGTTTTGTAAGAACGGATTGGCATAGAGTTTACAGAATGACGTGTCGGTTTTGTGGGCCCTGCAATAGATACTGGAAAAAAATTTTTGAGAAAAAACCAAATTTGCACCGATTTCATTCATCTCAGTGGCCATTTGCTTACCGTGGAAGCTGTGATAATGTGAAATATAACAATTATTTAATTCGTTGTTTTTGTTGAGAAACGGATTGGCGAGGGCCCCCATGGATCAGAAGTTTTGAGAGCCAAAATAACAAGCTAAAATATTGTCTTTATTTTAATGACATTTGAGGTGTATACGAGTGGGTCGAAACAATACATATGTATCTTTGTGTTAGTAATTTATACTGCGATGCTCAAACCTCTATTATCATGAGTGAGATTTATTTTGATCTGTAATTTCCTCTACTTGATGCAAAAGTCCATCCGTGTAAAGTTCTAAAAAAAAATTGCAATAACTACAAAATGCAAAAACTTGCAAAAAAAGGGGCCAAGCCGAAAACGATGAAGAATACAAGTTGCTCAAAACTGTCATAAAGTGTGTGAGTATCTAGAAGTGTGGCAAGCCATTATTTTTGTTAAAATAATAAATATATTGCGTTATTATATATAAATTATAACATATCAATATCCATATTATTAACTAGGTAACTATAAGTTAATAAATATATTTTAAACTACATAAAACATTCAGTGGCGTAGCCATTATGGGGAAGGGGGGGGCGAATGCTCCCCTGCCCCTTGTCCTGGCGCCCCCTACACCTGCCAAGTCCCATAAATACATATATGTGAAATAATAAATACGTAATTCTTGTGACACCTTGTCCTTTGTCGCCTTGTGTAGGTACCATGTCCGCCTATGTTGATACCTCGAGACTAGACTAGCCACTTATTTAAGACTAATATTCATTTTTTTTTTGTGTGTGCAGTGTTTTACCCATCCCGTAGACTGTCGACCATTTCAGTCAGGGTAATCAAGCTTCAATGCAATATTAGCTTCAAGTGTGACCCTTATTCATATTAAAATTCGCCTGAAAACCGTTTTTAGGCCACCTAGTCAGGGCCTTCCTTAAATATCTCGCTACGGCGAATATCCTCCGGCAGCTGGGGCTTCGCCCCAGACCCTGGTTTGCCGCACCCACCTCAGTAGTCCAAATTTTTAGTGTGACCCCCCCAGTCGGCGCCCCTTGAAAATTTTCCTTGCCCCCCCACCCTATTACCAAAAACCTGCTACGCCACTGAAAACATTAATAATGTATTGAAAACATTTACGATGTGGAAATATCAAATGTAGCAGACACATTCAAACTTAAAAGCTTGTCGATTGGTTTTGGATTGGTTATGTTTGGCGGTAACGACCCAACGTTAAATTCATAGCCAAGCTGTTATTTGTAAAATGGCGTCTGTTAATTTTGATATTTCCACATGTAAATGTGTTTTAATAATTTATTTAATTGTTATGTTCTTTTTGTTAATAAATATTTCGTTCATAATTATATTTTAATAATAATATGGATATGATCTATTTATTAATTTATGATATATAATTAATATATATATGTTTTATTATTTTAAACAAATAATGGACTTGGCCACACTTCTATGTCTCCAATCTTTCTTGCAGTGAGCCATTTGATCTCCATTCGTTTTCGGCTTGGCCCCTTTTTTGCGTATTGCATTTTTTTTATGGTATCTACCATTCTTAATGTCCATTTGCAAATATGAACGTTCTAGCCCCACCCGTTGGGTCAGAATCTCGCAATATCACGAAAATATCGCTTTAAATAGTCGTAAAAAGTCGGAAACGTCTAATTGCTATGAGAAATATTTCTTCGCTTATGCACATAAAAATACGTGGCAGGTCTAAGGTCAAATTTCGAAGGCCCCCCTCCATTTTCAATCAAGATCGCATGCCGTATCAAACTAAAACAAACAACACGAGCTCTTTTTTCTTGGAGTAACGTAAGTGAAGAATAATCAAGTAATTGTGAAGTCTTCGCTTTCGCTCAGTCAATGAAATGATAAATTAAATGTTAGTCCAACATATTGATGTCTTCGGAGTATGATACTGGTCTAGCCTTAATTTGCAAAGGCATAATACACTATGTCAGCATGTCCCTGATTTTCCGGACAGCACTGTTTTTGCCTGTGTATAGGTGTTCACAAAATAATTTTGGAATCCCCTAAATGATTGTTTACTCATACGGGGCATTTGAAAACTTAATCATACGGACCTAATTAATTACGTAAAACATTAATTTAGGGGTGGAGTACAAAAGCATTGCCTTTCTTTCTTTTAGATATTGTTGCTTTTGTGTACAAGGCTTGGCTTTTCAATTGATATATTTTTAAAGTTGTACGTAAAATTCAATATTTAATTGACACTGTCTCCCTGGCAATGTATTATGTATTGCACTACAGTGATACTTTGCTCTGGTTTCTACGCTGCCTAACTGTGTGCAGTTGGACACATTTAGTTTGTCGAAGTTTAAATTTGACTTGTGCAGTTGGAAAAGTTGTTTTGTGCAGTTGAAACATCTTCCTTACACGAGGATTTAAAACTATTATTACTACTAATGCAACAAATTTAGGTGTCACTCATTCCCATCCATTCATTCTTTATGCCAAGGAATGGAGGTGTAGTATCGGTAGTATTATCATGGCCTTAATAAACTTGAGCATGCATCATCACTTTCTCCAAGAGAAATTCCCTTGAAAGCAAATTTTCGAAAATAATATGTCTGCCAAATAAAAAAAAAGAATAAGTAAAATAAAATTGTATGTGCAAATTTATTATTCAATAGAATACCATGTACATTCTAAGAGTTCGTTCTTTAAAAAAAAAAAATTATAAGGATTTCACAATATGATGCGAAAAATTTACGTCAAATATCAACATTATTTTATTTATTTCATACCTTGCAAATATGTAGTATATATGGTGGCAAGTAGCTGCTACTTAACATTTTTATCTTAACTTAACATTTTAAAGAAATTAACAATTAATTACAATATCAAAACGTTTACATCATAAATGTTATTCTATTTATACCTTCTCCAAACCAGTGGCGTGCACTGAGGGGACTACAAATACTGGACTATAAACAAAAGCATTTTTATAATTCCATATGATCGACGCCCAGCTTGTTTATCAAGAATAATTTGTGTATACGAATAAAAAATGCGCCAAAAATACATTAGAACTGAGAACTTAGTTCAGTTCTAAGGTTTTTTGGCGCATTTTTTATTCGTATATTTTACACAATTATCTGATAACAGCTGGGGCGTCAGGGGGGGGGATCA
>JAMZAV010014946.1:0-12805 GCA_024449915.1 Sweltsa coloradensis | reverse complement strand
GGGAGTAAATACTACCCTTCATACTAGCTGATGTTTGCGAGGTGGACTGTTTCTCTTGAATCGCTTTTTACGATTAGCAGAGCCATGCGCTGGGCCAATTCTACCCCGGGCCCAGACGGGGAAGATTAGAGTCGAGACACATTTCTAAGTTATACTCTAGGAATTGTTTTTTAAATATATAGGCCTATATTTGGTTGGATTAAGGGCGCGTCAACCGCCACTCTAGATTAGTGAATTTGGGGAGGAGGAGCCCATGCTGGTCAGAACCAGCCACGGGCAAGGGGAAGAAGGGGCGTTTCTCACGTCGCGGTTTTCATCGTCTTTGTCATCGTTCGTTGTGTCATTGTCGTCGTCGTCGGGGATGGCGTCAATTAAAGGGGGAGGTATCCCCGACGACGATTGCCAGAGCTAGCCTCGAGTTTCGGGGAGTAATATACTCCCCTGTTACTTGCTGATGTTTGCGAGGTGGACTTTTTCTCTTGAATCGCTTTTTACGATTAGCAGAGCCATGCTCTGGGCCAATTCTACCCCGGGCCCAGACGGGGGTGCTTGATGGCGACTAAGAATTACTACAGACACGTGGAAGTACATTCGATAATATTTGTTTGTTTATTTGGATTCAGGACGCGTCAACCGTTAGGTCATAATGCACCACTCTAGCCTAGGGGATGGGGAGGAGGGTCCCATGCTGGTCAGAACCAGTCACGGGTATAGGGTTTTGGTTTATTTGGATTAAGGTTAGGTCATAATGCACCACTCAACGGGGGGGGAGGGGCCTGCTGGTAGAACCAGCCATGGGTAAGGGGAGGAAAGGGGGTTCTCACGTCGCGGTCGTCATTGTCTTCGTCATTGTTCGTGGTGTCATTGTCGTCATCGTCGGCGAGGGGTCGTCACGGGAAGGGGGCAAGGTCCCCGACGACGATTGCCAGAGCTCGCCTCTATTTTCGGAGAGTAAAATTCTACCCTTCATTCTAGCTGATGTTTGCGAGGTGGACTTTTTCTCTTGAATCGCCTTTTACGATTAGCAGAGCCATGCTCTGGGCCAATTCTACCCCGGGCCCAGACGGGGTTATATATATATTCGAAAAGAAAATAATGGCGATGATGGTGATAACAAAACAGAAATTATTCATTTCAATGGAAATAGATAAATTAGGGAAATGTGTAAATGTGTATGAAGAAAGTATGAAGTATAATGGTGTCTACATCCTCGGTCAGATACCTAGCCACAATCATTATCTTACAGTCTTCATCCTCAGCCAGATTCCAAGTCCCAACCCTAATCTTACAGTCTTCGTCCTCAGCCAGATTCCAAGTCCAACCCTAGTCTTGCAGTCT
Source organism: Sweltsa coloradensis (assembly GCA_024449915.1). Classification (NCBI taxonomy): domain Eukaryota; kingdom Metazoa; phylum Arthropoda; class Insecta; order Plecoptera; family Chloroperlidae; genus Sweltsa; species Sweltsa coloradensis. The sequence continues at coordinate 11,467 of JAMZAV010014946.1, read as the reverse complement.
TCATCCTCAGCCAGATACCAAGCCACATTCACTTTCTTGTACTTAACATCCTCATCCAGACACCAAGCCACAACACCAATCCTGCAGTCTCCTTAGTAATATACAATTTTTTTTTGATTATTTGGATTAAGGACGCGTCAACCGTTAGGTCATAATGCACCACTTTAGCCTAGGGGGGGGGGGGGATGAGGGGCCCATGCTGGTCAGAACCATGCATCCACAGATAAGGGGAGAAAGGGGGGTTTTTCACGTCGCGGTCGTCATCGTCTTTGTCATCGTTCGTTTTGTCTTTGTCATCGTTGCCGGGGGGTCGTCAAGGGAAGGGGGCAAGTTCCCCGACGACGATTGCCAGAGCTCGCCTCTAGTTGTGAGAGGTGGACTTTTTCTCTTGAATCGCCTTTTACGTTTAGCAGAGCCATGCTCTGGGCCAATTCTACCCCGGGCCAGCGGGGGTAAAGTTATATTACTTGGACACATTCCTTATTATTGTATAGGCCTATATCGTCAGCCAGTTGCCACACCTTTTTTCTTGTAGTCTACATCCTCAACCAGCCTGTTATCAAGCTACATCCATGCACTATCATGTAGTCCACATCCTCAGTCAGATACCAAGCCTGTTGACTACATTATAGTGGGTGTCACTATCGTGTAGTCGACATCCTCAGCCAGTTACCAAGCCACGTAATCTACATCCCCCACCATCCACTTAACAAACCCCCGTCCATTCACTATAATACTCTACATCCTCAGTCAGATACGAAGCCACAACCCCATCTCGCATTCTTCATCCTCAGCCAGATACCAGGCCGCATCCACTTTCTTGTACTTAACATTCTCAGCCAGATATTAAGCCACACCCACTGTCGTGTGCTTGGTGCTCTTATTACTTACTACTCAACATCATGCCCTTGGGGTGACAAGCTCATCCTCGATCAATTCTAAGTAAACCCACCTTAGAAACGAGACATTGTAATTCCCACAGAGTTTTTTAGTAATAAATAATGTAATAAGTTGTTATAATGACGATAATTGGTCTTAAATGGATCACTGGGCCGATTCAATCCTTCCTTCTCTTGAAAGTGTCGATCATGGACCTAGATGTATTAATTGTTTATTAGCATGCAGGTTGTCTGTCTGATCTCGTCTTATGGAGGGGACAAGTTTGTTGCTCGATATCTCTATGAACGTAATGCAGCTTTAAGGGTGCGTGAACCGTTAAGTCATAATCAGCCACTCTAGCCTGGGGGATGTGGGGAGGAATATCCCATGTCGCTCAGTGCCAGCAACGGGTAAGGGGAGGTATATAGGGGTGGTCATGATCGTCTTTGTCGTCGTTCGTGTTGACTTGGTTATCGAGGTCGGGGAGGTCGTCAAGGTAAGAGGCAGTAACATAACAACACACCCATCAACGACGACATGAGAAACTAGGGCGCTTCAACCGTTTAGGTCATATTGCGCCGCATGTGATATTGAAAGGTATTGAAATGAGTTTATGGCGTGTTTTATAATTATATTGTTTTCTAAGTTTATAATATAAAAGAAAATGATGGTGATAGTAATAGCAAAGAATTATTTATTTTAATAAATATGAAAATGTATTTGATGTGACTATAGCAATGGTCAAATACTCCGGAAGTAATTACTACACATGTTTGTTTCAAGACAATTTTATTACACATTTGAATTTTGTTTATATTAATACACCAACGATACAACGTGTAACAATCAACATTTACAATCCTAAGTTCAATCTTTGCAATTGCATTTCATTAGTTTCTATACACTATTAGGCGACGTAAGCAGTCAAATGCATTTCGATATTTTGTGGTGTAGTAGTGTGTTATGTATACATGTATTATTACAAGTATTTGTGTCAATATGCGTGTTTTGTGTGAAAGTTTTTGCACATGTTTTTGTGCACATGAGTGTGTCGAGCATACATCTGAATATCCTATCCGTTGATGTATTGATTGTGATTTTATTGTAATTTACTGCACCATTACAGGATAGGTCGGCCAGTGTAAGGTTATGAACATATGCACATACCCTCAGAAGCATGCATGGTTTAACCATGGAGTTATAAATAGTGGTTTCACAGTGATATAGGCCTAGTAAGCCAACAATATTATCAAAATATGTATACACTATACAATTCACATCGAACAACTATCAAATATGTTATGCCAATACGTAATTACCTTTGACATATTATGCCAGAAACTAGTATACCCATGTGGGTCTCGACCATTGATATTAAACCCCTATAGTAGGCTAGATTAGCAGTCTCCTATACCTCCGCACAGGCGCGAGCGTAGCAAATTGAAGACTCAACCGGCCCATTTCAAGATGGCGATTTGGTGTTTTAATTTATGCTTTTTTAATGCAATAAAGTATTTTACTGGATTGTTTTATATGGTTTTAGCTTGTGCAGCATGGTATTAAACAAAAGAAACAATACGAAGTGATTGCATAAGGGAATTTAGTAATCATTTGGTGTTAAAGGCTAGTATGCTTACCTGTCAACCTGGCGGCAATCTTGAGAACTATTGGCCACAAATCGCTCCCATTTGATTAACATGTAAACTGTCATTTTAAGATGGCTTCTCATTGTACCGGAAGTGGACCACCGACTGCTGGTCTAGCCAATTATATAGGATGTCTATGGTCTCGACCTAAAAGCACCTCGCCCCATCTACGTGAATTAAGAATGAGGTCATAACATATTTATGCCATACTCTCACTTTCATCTGTACCATTATATTGCACCAATTGTAAATAACCTCATCGAACACATTCTCTTCTCCAATTATACTATCGTAAATTAATATATATCATTATCATTATCATTAGTAACTCGCTTACTTTTCAAAATCCAATTTTACATATTAGTATTTATATTCTCCATCATTATCATGTGTATCATATTCAGGAACATAATATTGTTATTAAGGATTATTCATTCCCTCTCTTCCTAGAGGGGTTATATCTGTTACCATGTATCGGTCGAATGAATAAATTGAATTGAATTGAATATCAAGTGACTGTATCACGTTAAGAAAGAAGGGAGGTCGTTACGAAGTTGAAAGCACTCGTAGTGTAATATTATATGTACTAAAAGCTTGAAGCTGAAAGTGAATTGAAAGCTAAAAGTCCATCATGTTTATATTATGTTGTTGCCAAATCACTTGTTGTTCATTGATTGTAGAACCCCGAACAGGGAATATGAAGAGTGGGCAGTCTAAAAGAAAGATCGGATTTTAAAATATTGGAAACATGAAATAACACAAAATATGTAGGCCTACCCATCATTACGTGAAAAATTTCAATCTGTTAATTTAATTGAAATAACGATGCGAAATATGAATAATTCATGGGTTAATTGTAGTTAATTTAATTAATTATTTTCTGTATTAATATGACATTAATTAAAAAACGAAATAATTAAAATCATTACTCAAAGTTAAATAAAAGCATATATTGATATAAAAACATAAACTAAAAAAATAGTATCACAAAAATAAAATTGGTTAAAAATCGAGACAAGTGAGCGTTAAAATTATAATTCTAGGCTAGACCGCCAAAGTAAATGGTTGTATATTCCAGTACCTTCCTGAAGGTCTCTAGAGTCATCCCGAAGGCGAAGAGCTTCCCCACAGTTAGGCTGAGAGGAACCTGCGCGCGCAACATTATCATCTGGACATAGAACCGGTAGGTCGGGGACCTCGCCTCGGGCCAATCACTGCAGTACGCTGCGTACCCGACCTTCTTGCTCTGGAATATAAATGTCACATGGTGTAGGAACTGCGAGCTCGTACGCAAACTTTGACAATTAACACAGATACAATAATGGCCATCTCATATTGTTACCTTATTATGTGGTTACATGTTAAAAGCTGTTTTCAAAAGATGAAGAGAGACTTTATTTGCAGCAATTAACTAACACTATATTTTAACAAATGTGTTATAGTATTGATTGTTTAAACTTTTCCGCACAATAGTTGCCAACCTCGATACTAGTATTTGGGTGATCATACATTTCCGACGATTTCCGTAATGTGACGTAACTCTCGCACGACCCGTTTAATATCCCATGTGATCTAAGCATTATCTTAAAATAAGTTGTTTCCACATTCGGAAGTAGTTTTGATACCAAAATATCGTTGGTTGTAGAGAACTGTCGTGTGTTGTTATCTCCTTTTTTTGTTGGTTTATTTGGATTAAGGGTGCGTCAACCGTTAGGTCAAAATGCACCACTTTAGCCAAGGGGATATAGGGAGAAGGGGCCAATGCTGGACAGAACCTGCCACGGTAAGGGGATTCACGGTCGCCATCGTCTTTGTCATCGTTCGTTGTGTCATTGTCATCGTCGTCGGGGAGGTCGTCAAGGGAAAGGGGGAGGTGTCCCCGACGACGATTGCCAGAGCTCGCCTCTAGTTTCGGGGAGTAATATACTCTGCTCTTACTAGCTGATGTTTGCGAGGTGGACTTTTTCTCTTGAATCGCCTTGTACGATTAGCAGAGCCATGCTCTGGGCCAATTCTACCCCGGGCCCAGACGGGTCTGTTGTTATTTCCTAATCGGTGGCATGAGTGCGAAGGTGACAGTCCTGCGAACCCTCGGCGGTGGCATTCTTAACTGAAACCAACTATAGTATCTCATCTACGTCTTGTCTTATCACGGACAGCAGCTGTTATCTGTGGTCGTGTGTTCACATAAATATACAATCTTATCCTTGAAACCCTGTCTTGTCCATATTTAATTTAATTAAACATTATTAAAAAAATAATTTTTGCTTAGACAAGGCTCCAAATTAACATTATACTATAACCTTATTTTATTTTGTGTTTAATTAAGTTTGAGAAAGAATACAGGTTCAGGTTTCTCACGTCAATGTCGTCTTTATCGTCGTTCGTATCGTCATCGCATGAGTATAGAACGTTCTATACTCAATGGTCCTAGAGCATGTCATCTTTGATATACGTCGTCATTGTCGGGCGGTCGTCATGATAGTGCACAACGACGACTGTCTGCCCGACCCCATCAAAGTTATATTGTCCTCACCCGGGCTATCATGCAATATTGCATAGGCAGGGTGCTTATTGACGGCTTGGCAGAGGGAGCCAAGTATATTACGTGTGTGGGTTGTAAATGGGGTCTGGGGCAAAGCCCCAGCCGTTGGAGGCAAATTTTTTGGGAGGTATCATTGCCCTCGACATGGCCGTAGAAGCGATCTGAGGTATTATTTTGAAAGGATAAAAAGAGTCCATTGGTTTGGTTTATTAATGTACAAACACTTCATGACTAGGAATATGTGTAAATTGACGCATTATTTATTAACTTTACGAGATACATATGTTATGACTTATGAAATGAGATGGGAATCCAGAGGTGGGGATTTAGCCATCCTCAGCGAGACTACCTTTCAGTAAAACAGAGCTAGGGATAAAATTACCAGAAAGCCAGGACCAAATAACGTCGACGTGAGAAACTAGGTTGCTTCAACCGGTTAGGTCATATTGCGCTGCCTGTGATATTGAAAGTTAATGAAATGAGTTAATAATGTGTTTCATGATTAAATTGTTTTCTAAGTTTATAAAAAAATGGTGATAATAGTATACTAAAAAAGAAAAATAGAATATTAGAATGGAAATAAATAAATAAAGTTAATGTGTTCGATGTGAATTATATTTTGTTAAATAAATTACAATGAATGAGAAATTTAGAAAGTTTGTCGCCGTTATCATAATATGATATAAAATCTTCATATTATGATTGGGAGGGATCAAATTGTGTGCGCAAACGTCATATTTGGTACATAATTATTATGATTTGGTTTATTTGGATTAAGGACGCGTCAACCGTTAGGTCATAATGCACCACTCTAACCTAGGGGGGGGGAAGGAAGAGGAGCCCATGCTGGTCAGAACCAGCCACGGGGAAGGGGGGGGCGTTTCTCACGTCGCGGTCGTCATTGTCTTTGTCATTGTTCGTGGTGTCATTGTCTTTGTCATCGTCGCCGGGGGGTCGTCAAGGGAAGGGGGCAAGGTCCTCGGCGACGATTGCCAGAGCTCGCCTCTAGATTCGGGGAGTAATATACTACCCTTCTTTCTAGCTGATGTTTGCAAGGTGGACTTTTTCTCTTGAATCGCCTTTTACGATTAGCAGAGCCATGCTCTGGGCCAATTCTACCCCGGGCCTTTTTCTCATTGGACAGTATACCACCTCCTCTCTACGTGAGAGTCGAAAGGCAGGAGGACGAATTTTATTAGTCAGTGTGGGCATCTCACTGCACTATAGCATGACAAACTGTATTATTATGCACTCACCGTTTTCCGCAGTCGGTCTCCAATCCAACAGAATACAAATAGTTTAAGCATGTTTACCAATAAGGCCGGGGAATATTTAAAAAATGTTGGAAAGGTTTTGTCCTAAAAAGATGATAACAATAATTAGTTTTAGTAGCATTTCAACACACAAATTTGACAATTCATTTATGAACAAAGGCCACAATTTTTGTAGATTTTTCCTTCTTGTCACTGGTAATTGTTTGAACATTTACTATTAGTGGGTTCTCTTATCATGATATTTGTGGGTCCCGTGTGCAATTTTGTGATAGAGTATTGAGAGTGGTATCATTTTTTTCCTTGTGAAGTACTGATTCAGAAAAGTGATGGTGGGGATCTAGGACACGCGACTGGAAGGGGTGAGGGGTGGGGGTTAAAATGTCGAAATTTTGTAAATATAATCAAATATTTTTCTCATTTTTTCTACAATTCTAAATTGTTTTAATTATTTTTAGCTTTTTAACACTATATTTAACTTATATATTTCAATAAATCATTAAATTGACCGTCATATTGGATTCAAAATGGCGGAAATAATTATTTCTTCAAATTCCGCACATAGTCGTGTGGGATATCAGATTAAAGGTATTTAACGTCTCAATATGGATAAGAGAACTGTTTCATGGTCATGGTTATCACTAAAAGTACCAATATCGACATTGATTTGACTTGTAGACCAGTGTCCTACAGATTTCTTTAAAATATACATTAATTTTATGTTGCCATTGCCAATATTTTAGTTATTTTTTTACTGCAGAGTACAAAATGTATGACATGGCATTATTATAAAGTAAAATGACATCCAACAAAATTTAGGTTCAATATATTTTTCCTATATATTTCAATACATTTTGATTTAGCACAAGAACATCGTACTATATTCAACAGTTCAACAGGTCCGCAAGGGATGTCACACATTACTGGCTCATACGATTCATCATCATCTATAGTCCATCCAAAGTTTGTTACTGGTGGTATACGAGAGTTCGCAACATCCGATTGCCACCAAATCAATGCTTGATAATAAATTCTTCTGATAGTTGGGCGTAGTGCAGCTTGAGCCGGTGGCATACTTATGCCTTATACTTGCTTTTTCGTAAAAAAAAAAAAACAAACAAACAACAGAAACACCATCGTTTCTCACGTAGAGTATTTATTTTGCTCACTCACAAGTACACAGAGCATATGTATTCTTCAAGGACTCGATACGTTTCTTCTCCAATAATTGTTTTTGTTCCACCTAGTGATGCAAGGGCTTCCAGGACATTGTCATCAGCATCTACAAACCTGTTCCAGAAACTGGTGTTAGATTTACCAGAAAATGAACCAGTATAATGTCAGCTCCAGAAAGAGAATGCATTCCGAGTAAAGCAACAACTCGTTTTTGTCCCATTGCTTCAGAAATTGTTCGTATTGAAATTCGACGTGGTTTATTCTCTGTTAAAACCAGATAAGAATGTTTCTGGAGTTGTGAATATCGATGTGTTTAGCCAACACTAGAACGTCAGTGTCAGGAGTGAAGATAGTCAAGGACTGAGTCCCTCTTTCGGTTGCATGAAGTGCCAGACCTTGGTCTGGCATCCTCTAAAATCTACTAACTAATCCTCTGACTGTGTAAGACTATGTCAAAGAAAGTCAAAGTAAGATCCAAACAGGGTGCTGTTCAATTAAAAGAAGACAGGAAGCTTTTCAATCGTCTTGTTGTTCTATGTCATTCTCTGAAAAATAAATCTAAAAGAATAAATTGGTAAATACGAGCTATCTGCTGTTCCATGCAGTATGTTTGGAAATTAATGGACCATGAACCACGTTCAATCAAAAGGAAGCTAACGCATCATTTGGAAGACCACGCATCCAAAGAACTGCAAGCTGACGATACAGAATCTCCAAATCCAAATGATAATCCCAACTCTGAAATATCAGTTGGGAATGTAGATGGAATGGCAGAAATACACGCATTTAAAGCTTGCTAGGACACCAGGACAATTTCAGATTTGGCAGATCAGTTTTGTAAGAAAGTCTTTTCAAAGTATGGGAGTTTCTCAGAGGTCCATGTTGTATTTGATACGTATGTTGAGAAATCGCTAAAAAAAATCACAAGAAACAAACGGCAGCTGGGAAAGCCCCCCATTCAGTACAAAATAGAACCTCACACAATAATAAAATCGGTCCCTCCAAACAAACTTATGTCCCATTTCAAAAATAAATATTCGATTACAGAATTGATGAGTAAAAGTATATTAAAAATGGCTACAGACTTGAATAAAAATGTGTTGTTTCTTACCGCAACATTGCAAAAGCCACTAAACTTAATGTCGACAAAAGCATTTCTCAAGAAGATGCCGACAAGAAAATCATTCTCCATGCACTTCATGCAACCGAAAAGGGGCTCAGTTCTTGACTATTATCACTCCCGACACTGGACGTTCTAGTGTTGGCTACACATCGATATTCACAACTCTCAAAAGATTCTTATCTGCTTTTAACAGGGGTTAAACTACGCCTAATTTCATTACGAAAAATTTCTGAAGCATTGGGACAAAAACGAGTTGTTGCTTTACTCGGAATGCATTCTCTTTCTGGAGCTGACATTACTGGTTCATTTTCTGGTAAATCTAAGACCAGTTTCTGGAACAGGTTTGTAGATGCTGATGACAATGTCCTGGAAGCCCTTGCATCACTAGGTGGAACAAAAACAATTATTGGAGAAGAAACGTATCGAGTCCTTGAAGAATACATATGCTCTGTGTACTTGCGAGTGCCCAAAATAAATACTCTACGTGAGAAACGATGGTGTTTCTGTTGTTTGTTTGTTTTTTTTTTTTTACGAAAAAGCAAGTATAAGGCATAAGTATGCCACCGACTCAAGCTGCACTACGCCCAACCAAAGATTAGTCATGTGGCCCAACTATCAGAAGAGCTCATTATCAAGCATTGATTTGGTGGCAATAAGATGTTGCAAACCCTCGTATACCACCAGTAACAGACTTTGGATGGACTATAGATGATGATGAATCGTATGAGCCAGTAATGTGTGATATCCCTTGCGGGCCTGAAGAACTGTTGAATATAGTACGATGTTCTTGTGCTAAATCAAAATGTATTGAAATATATTGGAAAAATATATAGAACTTAAATTTTGTTGGATGTCATTTTACTTTATCATAATGCCACGTCATACATTTGTACTCTGCAGTAAAAAAATAACTAAAATATTGGCAATGGCAACATAAAATTAATGTATATTTTAAAGAAATCGGTAGGACACTGGTCTACAAGTCAAATCAATGTCGATATTGGTAGTTTTAGTGATAACCATGACCATGAAACAGTTCTTTTATCCATATTGAGACGTTAAATACCTTTAATCTGATATCCCACACGACTATGTGCGGAATTTGAAGAAATAATTATTTCCGCCATTTTGAATCCAATATGGCGGTCAATTTAATGATTTATTGAAATAAATAAGTTAAATATAGTTAAAAAGCTAAAAATAATTAAATCAATTTAGAATTGTAGAAAAAATGAGAAAAATATTGGATTATATTTACAAAATTTTGACATTTTAACCCCCACCCCTCACCCCTTCCAGTCGCGTGTCTTAGATCCCCACCATCACTTTTCTGAATCAGTACTTTACAAAGAAAAAAATGATACCACTCTCAATACTCTATCACAAAATTGCACACGGGATTAGTTAACAAAACCCACTAATACATTTTAGATGAGATTAAGGGCGCGTCAACTGTTGGGTCATAATGCGCCACTCTAGCCTAGGGAATGTGGGGCGGAAAGTCCCATGCTGGTCCTAACCAGCCAAATGTATGGGGAGGAAAGAAGGTTCTCACGTCGTGGTCGTCTTCGTCATCGTTCGTATAGTCTTCGTCGTTGTATTTTTGGTTTTATTTGGATTAAGAGCACGTCAACCGTTAGGTTATAAAGCGCCACTCTTGCCTAGGGGAGGGATATGCGGAGGAAACTCCCATGTAATGCTGGTCAGAACCAGCCACGGGTAGGGAGAGGGATGTGATGTTTTCATGTCGCGGTCGTTATCGTCCTTGTCATCGTTTGTGGTGTCATTCAGTCATTGCCGTTGTCGTCTTCGTCGTCGTCGTCGGGAGGGTCGTCAAGGTAAGGAGGAAAGGTCCCCGACGACGACCACCAGAGCTCGCCTCTATTTTCGGGGAGTAAAATACGCCCTTATACTTACCAGCCTATGTTTGCGAGATGGATCTCCATCTCTTTTTCCTCGCCTTTAATGATTAGCAGAGTCATGCTCTGAACCAAATTCCTCCCCGGGACCAGACGGAGGTTCCACTATAAATGCTTTATTTATTCTTTGTTTTGTTGTTTATTTGGATAAAGGGCGCGTCAACTGGTAGGTCATAATGCGCCTCTCTAGCCTAGGGGATATAGGGAGAAGGGCCAATGTTGGTCAGAACCAGCCACGAATAAAAGGGAGAAAAGGGGATTTTCACGTCGCGGTCGTCATCGTCTTCGTTTAGTTCGTTGTATCACTGTCATCGTCGTCGGGGAGGTCGTCAAGGGAAGATGAGTTGTCCCCGACGACGTTCGCCAGAGTTCGCATCTAGTTTCGGGGAGTAATACTCCCCTCTTACTAGCTGATGTTTGCTAGGTGGACTTTTTCTCTTGAATCGCCTTGTACGATTAGCAGAGGCATGTTCTGGACCAATTCTACCCCGGGACCAAGACACTCATAGTTCGCCAGGCTATGCAGAGAGGGTCAACGACAGACCGACTTGCTGACTACCTGTCTCTGCCTGTAAACTCTACATGGAATATACAATAGAGTGAATATATTATTTGTATTTCAATTTATTTACGTAAATATATACCTATTAACGAGTACTTTGAATAAAAAGTATTACGCTTACCGTAGCCATTTGAAAAGCGTAGATACTGACAGTGGCATAACAGACGAACAAGTGGACTAGGAACACGGAACTGTACAAGTCTCTCACATCTCTTCCATACCTGAAATTGTTGGGTGTTATAATTAATTGCAAACCTCGTGAAATTCCTTAGGAGCAATACAGGAGTTAGCCTAAGAATTTCACTAGTATAGTTACAGACGCTATAACGAAGAAGCGCAATATACC
>JAMZAV010014945.1:0-13785 GCA_024449915.1 Sweltsa coloradensis | reverse complement strand
CTCTTTGGACCCTTAAATCGTCAAAAAACGATCGCGAAATGGAGAAAAATAAGACGGGGTTTTACTTTTAAGGCGAAATACAGCCAGTTCTATTGTTTTTCACGAAATTTGGTCGAAATCGGCAGTTTTTTTCCCATTTTCCAAGTATGTAGTATATTCTCGCGAGAAAATAGGCCACTACAATAATAGGCCACACAAGTACAACAGCTGTTGAGCTGCTGCTGGTGACGTCACACCTCACAGGGTCGGCAACATAACAAATACAAACTTGTTTCTTGATCTACAAAGTACCAACATTTGAAACTTAACGCCGGAAAAACGGCGGGAAGTTGAAAATACGCGAAATTTGGAAAAAGTTTGAAATAATTGAATTTTTATGCGAAATGGATCCTTTATTTTGAGTTTTATACTGAAATTAAAGATTTCTATAACGAAACGAGACTTTTTATTTGCTTTTTTTCAGGGTGCCTAAAATGAATTTAAATATTTAATCGTTAATTTTTTTTAAATTTATTTTTTTTTTTTCTTTATTTTTTTCTTTTTTTTTAAGATTGGCATTGCCCTATTGAAATTGCAGTTATTTTCTTTACCCGAACCCGACCCGAAACCCGAAGTTATTATGATTACCCGAACCCGAACCCGACCCGAACTTAAAAAGTACTACCCGCAGACCCCTACTACTATCAATAACGTAACCCTGCGCTCAGGGTTATACACACTAAAGAATACGGTACAATAGCTACATGTAAGATATTATGCGCACCATATTATAGACAAATTGAAAGACAGTGTCTGCTGCACAGGGCTACCATCAATGTTGATCATGTGACAAACATGTTGGCCTACAGAATAGCATCATCTATAAGACGGAGATATTCTGCTTATAGTATCATTACATTGATTGAATTTTGAAATGTTACTTGCATAGCATGTTGCATAGTAAACATACATACAATAATAAGAAAATACAAGTGTTTCAATATTTTAAAACTAACAGACCGTAGGTGCATATTTAGATTATCAACCCTTCAAAACAAAACAAACTAAAAAAGAAAAAGGAAATGAAACTACAGCAATATAAACATTACGTCTTGTCCCTAAATCATATACTTTCTCAACCAAGTACTCGAACACATTGCGTGGTGTATACTGAAGATACAGTAACAAGAATACTAGTCAATAGGCGTTGAACACTTCCTAACTTGCAAATCGTAGGTACATTTTCAGATTATAAAACTGTTCACAACCAAAGAAACGAAAATCATGAAACGACAACAATAATAAAATAATATTATATAAACAATAAGTTCATGTCACAAAGATCATACAATTTGTCTCAACGCAGTAGGCGTACAGCGTACTAGAACAAAACCTGGACATAAAATGCAGGATAAACAAAGCAGACGCAATTCAACAGTATACCAATTACTAAGCAAATAGAGGCCTACATGACGAAAGTTTCCGATGTTCATATATTCAAATTATATGGAATGCAAACGTTTGCTGTAGTATATACATACAAACTACACAAGTTTTCGTTGTAAAAAATACTAGGGTACTTACAATTTAAAGCGTTGTACAGAAACGTAAAATTGAAAAAAATGACAAGTTGCTCCAACGAAAGAAATGCAGATGCTTTGTAGTGGTGGAGCTAGTATGAATGCGCGGTAAAAGGGATGTCTCCTTTGTGAATGAAAGATTAATATTAGGGTTGCCGTTCGATGTGAAAATCGTGATCGATAATCGGAGGCATCGAATCGATTATCATATCGAAATATATCGATATCATAGACCCAAATCGATTATCATATCAAATTCCAAATTGAGCCTAGGAAGCAGAAAAAACGCAAAATTGTAACACTAATACAAGAGATCATTAAGGATTAGAATGTTTAAAATAAAATTGAGGGCTGAATTTCAATTACACAGCCTATATTTTAATACGTCTGACTTGCATCGGGTGTCACTGTTTAGGGTGTTCCAACAGTACGCGCATCTAGCGAGCGAGAGATAGTGGCGAGATCTCATCGACATTCGAGCTCACAGCCTTATCTCCTCCCAACCTCCTCGTCGTCGTTCTTTGAATAATAAAAAACTGCCACACTTGACTCATCTTGTTAGGCAGCGTCAGAAGTAATGGCAAATATCTTCTTTGGGTTTGGGACGGAAGAAACATCACGAATTCAATATAATTGGGCAGACTGACGCTAGAGAAGTTCACGCCACAACACGTCGAGCCGTACTGAATACATCGCAAATCGCAATCGGGCCGGGCGATGTTTTTCGTATCGCCTTGTATCGCGCTGCGAGCGCATGCGCACTGGCGGCGGTGGGCGTGGCATTATACTTGAGCAGCGTTTTGGCTACTCCGACAACCAATCGGCGCGTTGATACGACAGCGCGGCATTTTTAAGCATGGTAAAACCGCGAAAACATCGATGTCACTATTTAAATCGATAATCATATCATATCATATCAAAATACTTGAATCGATTATCATATCATATTACTGATATCGATAATCGATCGATATTTCGATTATCGACGGCAACCCTAATTAATATATTTTACCAACGCAAGCAAAAATTATCTGTGCTTGATCACAGAGTTCCTCCGTGTGCAAGATCCACGCTAAGCAAGCGTGAATAGAGTTGACAAAGTTGTTATGTTGAGAAAACAATTTCGAGCCATCGGCATTCATCTGCATTCTTTCGTTGGGACCACAGACCTCTATTCAACTAACTAATAAATAGTAAATAATTTCAAGGAAATACATCATACATATAAATTGTTCATTTACAATAACACAATTACGGTGACATAAACACAACTAATAATATGTCTTACTAACTAGGAAGGTTATGTTGATAGAAGTATGCCAATCGGCTGGGATATATAGTGTTAGGATAGGATCCAACAGCTTACCTTTGAAGTGTGATGGAAGCTGCCGAATTTTTAGAAGTTTTAAAGTTACAAAGATATATACAAAACACATAAAAACGAGACGTTTCGACACGAGGTCTTGATCACTCAGGAGAAAGATGGCCACTGACTATACTAATCAAAATGGCGGCTAAAGACTAAAAACTAACAACTGAAGGCCACTGACTGAACTAGTCAAAATGGCTGCTAAAAACTAAAAAACTATGTACAGTATATTTACAAGGTGCTGTTGGGGGAAGAAAGTGACAGATGTAGGTGAAGGTGAAGGGTGGGAGAGAGCTGGTCCTATCGAATGTTGATGTTAGGAGGCAGCCTGGATTTTGTGATCCACTGGTGTGCTAACTCCCATCTTCTCAGTTCACCTGGGTTTCAGCTGGCTGGGAGTGACTTGACCACTTTGGTTGTGTAGCACACGTTGAAAGCCAAGTTGTGGGATGCTGCATGTCGAGCCACTGGTTTGTCCATGGTGCGGTTTTTTGTGTCCTGTCTGTGACCATTCATGCGCGATCTTAACGAGTTTCTGGTTAGACACTCCCAGCCAGCTGCAACCCAGGTGAACTGAGAAGATGGGAGTTAGCACACCAGTGGATCACAAAATCCAGGCTGCCTCCTAACATCAACATTCGATAGGACCAGCTCTCTCTTACCCTTCACCTTCACCTACATCTGTCACTTTCTTCCCCCAACAGCACCTTGTAAATATACTGTACATAGTTTTTTAGTTTTTAGCAGCCATTTTGACTAGTTCAGTCAGTGGCCTTCAGTTGTTAGTTTTTAGTCTTTAGCCGCCATTTTGATTAGTATAGTCAGTGGCCATCTTTCTCCTGAGTGATCAAGACCTCGTGTCGAAACGTCTCGTTTTTATGTGTTTTGTATATATCTTTGTAACTTTAAAACTTCTAAAAATTCGGCAGCTTCCATCACACTTCAAAGGTAAGCTGTTGGATCCTATCCTAACACTATATATTACTAACTAGGAAGCTTCGCAAACGCTTTTTCAGGCGCGTTGTTGGATGAGCGTATTTTTTTAAACGAAAAAAACGTGAAATTGCGGTTTTCATGAGAAAAATTTTTAGATTGCGCTCAAATTTCACTTTAATATATTAATTCGTGAAATTAAGGTTCTGCGAAAAAATTATAAAAATCGGATAAAGCATGAAGGCGTTATAAGCCGAAGAATTTTTTTCAAAACCGAAAAAAGCGAAAAATTGCGATTTTCATGAAGAATAATTTTTAGATTACGCTCAAATTTCACACGAATATATTTATTCATAAAACAAAGGTTCTGTAAAAAAATCATTACAATCGAATAAAGCATGTAGGTTTTATAAGTCGAAGACAATTTTTAAAAATCGAAAAAATCGTAAAATTGCTATTTTCATGAAAAATTTAATTTTTAGATTGCACTCAAAACGTGGCAGTTTTAAAGGCCTCCAAAAAAAATTAATCGCAATTGGAGTATCGGTTAGCCGGAATCGTGTTAACAAACACACAAAAATATAAACGAAACAAAAAGGAAAATCGAAAAAAAATCGTAAAATTGCGATTTTCATGAGAAAAATTTTTTTAGATCGATTTTTCGAAAACCGTTCAGTTCTCAGTTCAGAGATTTAAAACGTCTTCAGAAAATTTCATCGCAATTGAAGTATCGGTTTAGCCGGAATCGTTTTTACAAACACACAAAAAAAAAAAAAAAAAAGTCCGGATTTTTTTCCCCGGGTTTTGTAGTAGAAGGAATCTTCGTTTTGCTCGCCACGCTCGCTACGCTCATCCAATAAAAAAATATACCTACTAAAGAAGGGTTTTTCCAAACTTCGGATTGACGATTTTACGTCGGTTGTTGACTCAGAAACAACGACCTGATATGTAAATTGGCAAGGGACCGACGTTGGAGCATATGAACCGGGCGTAAGGTGCACATCAAGTAAAAAATTACATCCAAAAAAAAATATGATAAAAAATATAACAATAAAAAATATTATAAAACAATTTTCGTTCAAGTTAATATCGTTCAAGTTTCATTCCTTACGTATGCTCTTAGAGGCAGTGTTGTGACTAGACTAGGAAAACGCTAAAGTTTCGCCGCGTTGATGGATGAGCGGTTTTTGTAAGTTTTTTGTTTGCGTTTTTTGCGTTTGTTTGCACTTTTCCTTTGCAAGTGTTTTTTTGAATGCATTGTAGGTGATTGTTGTCAAGTTTTTATTGTTATACTTGTTAATTGGTATTATAAACCTCAAAAACTCATTTTAAAAAACCTTTGTTTCTGTGGATTCTGACTAACATTTCAACTTTTTCTTTCAAAAGGTACTACATCACCATAACCTTAATGTCATGTGAAATCTGAACGTTGTAGTCCCACCCGTTTGGTCAGAATCGGTCCAAATGGACGAAAATATCGCACAAAAAATTTAAAAAAACTAATATTAAAACCTTTATTTCTATAGATTCTAGCAAATTTTTTTTCAACTTTTTCTTTAAAAAGGTACTTCAAAAACATAATCTTAATGTCCATGTGAAATATGAACGTTGTAGCCCCACCCGTTTGGTCAGAATCGGCCCAAATGTGACGAAAATAATCGCACTAAAAAATCGAAAAAAATCGTAAAAGTACGGTATTCGTGAAAAAATATTTCTTCGATTGCACCCAAACAATACACCTCTAAGTTCAGAGAAAAGGGAAGGTCGTGTCAAATTTTCATCAAGATCGCATATGCCGTTTACCCGGAATCGACAAACAAACAGACGGAAATAAAAAAAAAAAAAAACATTGGAGCTAAATTTTTTGGGGGGGTCAGTGAAATTGAAGTTCGCTTCGCTCGCTACGCTCATCCAATAATGATAATTTAATTTTTATCTAGATAGAGATCAAGATAATCCATAAAAAAATCAAGATAACTTATTTGATAAAATGCAAAAACTTAATCAAGATAAAAGATTAATGATAAAAATAGTTATTGGATGAGCGAAGCGAAGACTTCAATTTCACCGACCCCACAAAAAAATTTAGCTCGGGTGTTTTTTTTTTTGTTTGTTTGTTTGTTTTTCTGTCTATTTGTTCGCTCTCTACCGGGCAAACGGCATATGCGATCTTGATGAAAATTAGCGGGGACCTTCGAAATCTCTGAACTTAGACTTGCCACGTTTTTGGGTACAATCGAAGAAATATTTCTCATGAATATCGTACTTTCAACGATTTTTTTCGATTTTTAGTGCGATATTTTCGTGACATTTGGGCCGATTCTGATCAAACGGGTGGGGCTACAACGTTCATTTTTCACATGGACATTAAGGGTAATGGTAATGTATTGCTTTTTGAAAGAAAAAGTTTAATAAGTTTGCCAGAATCCATAGAATAAAGGTTTTATTATGAGTTTTTTTTTAGGTTTATAATAACAATTTACAAGTAACAATAGAAACTTGACAACAATCACCAACAATGCGTTCAAAAGGCACTTGATAAGTAAATAGATCCTACGCAAACTAAAAACTTACAAAACAGCTCATCCATCAACGCGACGGGACTTTAGCGTTTTCCAAGTCAAGATAATTTTGCTTAGGTAAAAGATAATAATTATCGCAGAAAAAGCAAATTTATTTACCAACTTTTGCCGTTATTTTCAAATATGCAGACTCCATGAGAAATATAGTGTAGCAAATTAGTAGAAGTAACTTTTTGGATGAGCG
Source organism: Sweltsa coloradensis (assembly GCA_024449915.1). NCBI lineage: Eukaryota > Metazoa > Arthropoda > Insecta > Plecoptera > Chloroperlidae > Sweltsa > Sweltsa coloradensis. The sequence continues at coordinate 7,158 of JAMZAV010014945.1, read as the reverse complement.
AAGCGAAGACTTCAATTTCACCGACCCCACAAAAAATTTAGCTCGGGTGATTTTTTGTTTGTTTTGTTTTGTTTGTTTGTTTTTCTGTCTGTTTGTTCGCTCTCTACCGGGCAAACGGCATATGCGATCTTGATGAAAATTTGAGGGGCCCTTCGAAATCTCTGAACTTAGACTTGCCACGTTTTTGGGTACAATCGAAAAAATATTTCTCGTGAATATCGTACTTTTACGATTTTTTCCGATTTTTAGTGGGATATTTTTGTGACATTTGGGCCGATTCTGACCAAACGGGTGGGGCTACAACGTTCATATTTCACATGGACATTTAGGTAATGGTGATCTATTGCTTTTTTGAAAGAAAAAGTTGAAAAAGTTAGCCAGAATCCATAGAATAAAGGTTTTAATACGAGTTTTTTTGAGGTTTATAGTAAGTAAAAATAGAAACTTGACAACAATCACCGACAATGCATTCAAAAAGCACTTGCAAAGGAAAAGTGTTCCCACGCAAACTAAAAACTTACATGAAAGCTCATCCATCAACGCGACTAAAAAAAGCGTTTGCGAAGCTTCCTAGTATTATAAAAAGTGATTCATTATTTTATTTTTCTAAAGTATTGTTCACCAACTATTATATCTTATTATTATTATTGACTTATTACAAGCAACGGGCAATGCGTATTTTTTCCCGTGGGCTTTTCTCGTGTTTCTCCTAAAATTCTAAAAAATTCTCCTTAAAATGGCTTTTCTCCTTACGCATTATCTAGGTGCCCGTTAGGGCGCCGCAGCCAAGCCGCGGTGCGCTACACACTCAAGCACCTTATACACCAAGCAGAGTTGGGGTGATTTCGAGGTGTTACCCAGCCGTCATGTAACGTGATGTGAACTTGAATACTATCACAATCGAGGGGATTTAGGTACCTGACAACACATGCCAAATTTTATTGGGGTACGATTATTCCTTCTTGGTGAAAAAATGGCTTGAAAAAATGCTCAAAATCACTTTAAGGATGTTAGCTACTGCCTACCCACTGCCTACTACTGCCTACTACTGCTACTGCTAACAAACTAATACGTCGGGCCCCCGATTCTGACCAACGGGTGGGACTACAATGTTCATATTTTACAGGACATTAAGGTTATAGAATATAGTCCTTTTTGAAAAAAAAAAGTTGAAAAAGTTTGTTGGAAGGCTTCCAAATAAAGGTTTTAAAATAAGCCTTAAACACTTGGCATACAATCAACAGTAACCATAGTTACTTGACACTTGTTGACGGTATAAGCAGAGTTAGGCGGGAAGTGCGATACGTAAACAAATAGCGGACATTTAAAATTTTCTTCTTTGTGTGGAACGAGAAAAGGTGTCATTATACTCTCATAAAACAAATCAGAAACCGTCCCTGGCCTAGGCCCAGATGTGGAAAATTATTTATAATGCAAAGTGTAGGTCTACAGTTCCATTTGGGGTATAGGACTAGTAAATTCATACTTACTTTTCATGTTTGACAAGCCTAGCCAAACCCTATGCCACACAAAATGTTCTGATATGAGCTTGCTCATCTGTTTTTTTTACATATTGCAAACAATCAAATCATTTCATACAACTCGTCTTTCGATTGCCCGCGTTTATGAAGGCACTGCCATCTAGAATAAATATAGAACTTTTCGAGCTCTTTGCTATACGCAAATCTTTTAAAGTGTTTGGATTTCGTGATACTCTTTTCAACCAAGACATCCTATATAAATTTGGGTAGACCAGCAGTCGGTGGTCCACTTTCCGGTACAAATTAGAAGCCATCTTAAAATGACAGTTTACATGTTAATCAAATGGGAGCGATTTGTGGCCAAATAGTTCTCAAGATTGCCGCCAGGTTGACAGGTAAGCATACTAGCCTTTAACACCAAATGATTACTAAATTCCCTTATGCAATCACTTCGTATTGTTTCTTTTGTTTAATACCATGCTGCACAAGCTAAAACCATATCAAACAATCCAGTAAAATACTTTATTGCATTAAAAAGCATAAATTAAAACACCAAATCGCCATCTTGAAATGGGCCGGTTGAGTCTTCAATTTGCTACGCTCGCGCCTGTGCGGAGGTATAGGAGACTGCTAATCTACCTACTCTAGGGGTTTAATATCAATGCTTTCAACTCACAAACCTTTGACGTTTTCCCACGATACCGTTCGAAGAATACCAATTCCTTCGAAAAACGAAAACGACTTCGTTTTCAAATTGCGTTTTCAAACTCATCTCCCACGAACTCAAGAATTGGGGTCCAGTCCTTATACCGTCGTTATAACCACCTATACCCAGGATGTACATGAATCCGGGTCTAGATATTTTACATCCTATATTGTTACTGCTAATACCATAGAATTTAAATCAACTTTGATTAAAATATTATATTTTAGCAAATAATTTTGTAATGGAACTTGAAAAAGTAATGAGATCACACACATAACAAAAACTTGTAGAAATACAGCCAAACCTTACACACTCAAAAGGAATGAGATCTAAAAAAAGGGCCAAGCTCATCTACCCTTCCACATAAACGTACAGTGTCCCATAACAGCATCCTCGAAAAGCTTGGCAAAATAGAATTTGCATGTTATTACGTTTAAATTAATTAGAAAAAAAGAACTTGGATAAACTATTACGTTAAATTAATAATCGCAAATTCTATTTTGCCAAGCTTTTCGAGGATGCTGTTATGGGACACTGTACGTTTATGTGGAAGGGTAGATGAGCTTGGCCCTTTTTTTAGATCTCATTCCTTTTGAGTGTGTAAGGTTTGGCTGTATTTCTACAAGTTTTTGTTATGTTTGATACATACTCGTAACATTCAAAGCACTCGCCACTCTGACTCACTGCACGAACCTTTGCCACTTGCCGCGAGCTCGAAGGGTAGACAGAATCTTGGCCTTGAGCCGAGATTGAGGCGGTGGACGTGGTTCCGCCTGTAGCCGCTCGTCGCTGTCGAGCGAGCGCTAGCTGTCAAGCAGCTACGGGCCGGGTCGTAAGCAATTATTCTCGCGCAAAGGGTAACTTGTTACACGGTATCATTTGGCACAGATTTAAACGGGATGTACTCAACGTATTTCAATAACCAGACCAGTTTTGGAAAGCTAAAACATCACAGCTTCCAACGATACAAACCAATAATGGCGTCAATAGGTTTCAGCACATGTAAAACCTAGGTTAAAACCAAGAAGAATTCAGGGCAAATTCAACGGTACACAAAAAAATTCATAAATCCACAACTAAACAAGTTAAATGGAATTCAAAATATACGTTTTTTAACCTAAAGCCTTATGAACCTATAATACACAATCTGAAAGCCCGAAGTTTAAAAACTATTTGTAAAAGCTGTGCCAAAAATTGTAATGTAGAAAGCTTTGTTACTACCCGGGAAAAAATCAAAAAAATATTTTCAACCATTTTTATAACTTAAAACTATACAAACAAAGACTTTACGTTAAAAAAAAATAATCGAGCAAAAAATGAAATGCCCATACAACGCCCTTAAAACAAAAAACACCCGCAAACAAGGGCGATAAAGTTTTTTGACTTGATTTGGACTCAAGTCCATCAGTTCTTGTCTTGAGAGTTTGTAAGCGGTGACTTTGGAGCCGTCCTAGCAACAAAGCACTAATAGTAAATTCAGAGTTGTTTTGAATCGGCCTTGTTGATTCTGGGGTTGATTCGCGGGTGTTTGCACTTTCCATACTACAGATTGTTACATTTCCTATTAAAAAATATAAAGCTTTGGTTGGTTATCGCTCTCTTGTCGATTGCGTCGGGGCCTACAGGGTAGCCTTTGTCGCTTTGATTTACTGTCCCCCACCGATAATCAGTTAAAACCGAGTGGGTAGACTCTAAATACAATTTATTCAGTTATGATTGACCAATAGTAATGCAGAAACAACATGGCTCAACACTAGAGATACGGAAATTTAGCATTAATTTTCTCTAATTTTAGCATTAATTATTTGAAATTTAGCTATTTTTAGCATTAATTTAGCATTTATTAAAAAATAGCAGGATCGGTACATATATGTATATACGAAGTAAATACGAAGTGTAGTTCTTTTGATATTTCACTTTTAATCATTCTAAGAGCGGCATTGAAGCTTAAAATAGGCCTAGTATAATGAAATCCAGGCATTTTCATATTTAGAACTTAAAATTATCAGGATTGTTACACATCTATACAATTACAAACTAGTTGAAGCCTAGCTTTTGTTCGAGTGGCATTTAAGCTTAAGTAGGCATGTATGAAATATAACGATTTGCATAATGCAGGCTTGATTGTGGAGATGCCATCTTGGGTCTTGTTTTCAGTCTGTAAAGAAAAAAAGAAAATTAGTTTTAAAAATGCTACCTTTATTGCTGAAGGTTTTGCAAGTTGCCTGGCAGGAGTGATCCTATCTCACCTTCAATTGTTGAATGCAAGCATAGTACAGGTTTCAATTGTCGACTCCTTCATATTGGTTCTTCTGTCTGTGAGAACCAAATTGTATTGACTAAAAAAACGCTCCACATCAACACTGTTGACCGGTGCCCAAAGTGTTTGTATAGCAGCATTCACAAAAGTGGTGTGCTTGGATTTCATTGCCAGTAACAAGTGCATGGAATCAACATCAGTACCCTCACTTAGGGATTCAGTTTAATTTCCTATGGAAATAAATATACCCCTCAGTGAAATCTGCATCACTCACACCAACAAATGATGGAAGTTTTTTCTTGCTCTCAACTATTTTGTTTTCAATGATCGAATGATTTATTCCGGCCACTGCAGGGTTGAAAAGTACATTTGCTTCAATGTACAGATTGTTTGTTGGGGAAACTTGCACATGCTTGGCCTATTTGGCATAGCTTTTTTGAGTACCTTGTTTCAAGCATGCAATTATCTCGGCCTTAGTAATTGCATTTCTCACTTCATTCAGCATCAATGTAGTGAGACGAGGAAAGTTTCCTTCTGAGTATTGCTTTATGTCAACGACCAGTCCGCCTACTTAAAAGAGGGCACTCTCACCCAATATGCTGATGACTCCAGCCAACTGCTGACACTACCCAAACTCCAACCCATTCAGGACCTTCCCCCCTTAATAAACAATCAATTACGTTAATGTCATCATACTGCCTCGTCAAACAACTCTCCATCTCACGCTCTAAAACTGTTTATCTATTCTTTCACACCCTTATAAGATCCCTACTGCCAGTCCCCTTGTTTCGTCTTGACTCTGATACTATCCCCCGCTCACACAGTCAAAGTCCTAGGCCTTGCACTAACTGATAATCTAGACTGGTCCATCCATGAAACCACGTTGCCAGCAAAATATTATCTGGCTGCTACTCAATCAGAAAGCTCAAACAATAGTTCACCCCACATCCTATTGCTAGTTTACTTTGCCCACATTCACTCTCGCTTATCATATGGCCTGCTATTTTGGGGAGCTTCCCCCCATGCGAACAGAATTTCATTCTCCAAAAGAGAGCGGTTCGTATCATAGCTGGTGTCTCCAGAAGACACTCATGTAGAGAACTTTTCAAGGAACTTGGTATTCTTACTCTAGCATGTACCCTTATCCAATCAGCCGCATTATTCGTTCACACCAACCGTAACCTCTTTCCATCTAAATGCTTCTGTGCACTCCCATAACACTAGAGCCAACCTTCACATACACAGGCCCTCCCACAATCTGCGCCTCTTTGCACAAGGCCCTGAATATCTATCTTCCACCCTCTACAATAAGCTCCCTGACCACATCAAAACCTCTCCCACCCTGTCTTCCTTTAAACATAAGTTGAAAATCATTTCTTACAGCAAACAGCTTTTACTCCATCAATGACTACCTCTCCATGTAAATATTTGCAGTTAATTCATTTTTTCATTATAATATTTACAAATTATCTAGAGTATAACCACAAACAAGCACTGTAATTTATAATTTAAAATTTTCAAATGTACCCTTAGCCGAAATGATGTAACAAACTTCTATATATAATATGTGCTTACACGCTTCCTTGGATTGTGCAGGTATATAAGACACATTCTGCTGTACATCCTCCAATTGCTGTTTTCTGTGCCATCAGCAATTCTCATCACAATATCACATCAATATTGCTTTATATCCAACTTTTCTTTATTCTATATGAATTCTTAATCTAGTAGGGCATTCTATTATTTTGCATCTACTTTACTTTAACATAAACACTAATCAATCAATCATCACAACACATATATATATATATATATATATATATATATATCAATTATATATTATAGACACATTCTACTGTACATCATTGCTGTTTTCTGTGCCATTAGCAATTCTTATCACAATATCATATCAATTATTTCTTTATATCCTATTTTTCTTTATTCTATATGAATTCTTAATCTATTAGGTCATATTTGCATCTACTCTACTTTACCATAAACACTAATCAATCAATCAATCATCATATATATACTAGACACATTCTCCTCTACATCATTGCTGTTTTCTGTGCCATCAGCAATTATTATCACAATATCACATCAAAAATTGCTTTATATCCAACTTTTCTTTATTATATATGAGTTCTTAATCTATAGTAGCGCATGCTATTGTTTTGCATCTACTCTACTTTAACATAAACACTGTGTTTATCATTATTAATCAATTAATGAATCATCATATATATATTATATATAGACTATTCACTTTCTCTGCAAAGAGTTATACTTGTACACTGTACTAGTCTAAGTGAATAAAAATATCTATCTATCTATCTAAGGTTTTGGGAAAGTGTCTTGAGCTCATCCCAAAGGAGGTGGCCATAGGGATACTTTCCCCCTTCAAGTACATTTATTAGTTTAACAATGTCCTTCCCCAGCTCTGCCATGTACTTTAGCTGAATTTTTATCAGGCTGGCTTTACTGGGATTTTCAAACATATCTAGGACAAGTTTGATGCTGCTGCTTTTGTCTTCAGTGTCCTCAAGGAAGCTCAACAACTTTGTTAAATAAATATCGAGATAGTCGATAGAATGAAACCAAGAGTTCCATCTTGTGATGACCGGATTAGGGAAAAGCTTAGCAGGAACTTCAGGGTGGTTGGCCTTAAGAAATGAAGGTATTGCCTTTAGTTCCGATAAGAAGTTGTTTGG
>JAMZAV010014944.1:0-13528 GCA_024449915.1 Sweltsa coloradensis | reverse complement strand
CCCCGGGGCGAAACCCCCCCCACGATGAAAATGACAAACAAACATGAAAAAGCATGACGACCCGACGTGAGAAAACCCCTTCCCTTCCCTTACCCGTGGCGGGTTTGACCAGCGGGGGCCCCTCTCCCCCCCCCCTTAGGCTAGAGGGTGCTTTTTGGACCAACTTTGACGCGACCTTAATCATAATAAACCTTAAAAAAGCATTAGCCATAATACTGAGGACCCACACACCTAAATTAAACCTTTGTTGCACCCATGAGTAGGGTTTTGGTACAACTATTTATTTGCGCCAACTTTCTGCCGGCCCAGCTTTCTAGCCTTGGGTTTAAACGACAAGATTTGTTTTTTTTTCACAGCACCAACCAGGGGGTTTTATCTTGTGTATCAGTTTGACGGCCTTTTATGAAAATGTGTATTTCTCAAACCGGTACCAGTTCATCAATTGCAAGCCGACCTCTGTTTTAAAGTTCACTAAAAAAATAGTGTTGTTTTACAAAATTAAAAGTTAAATCCGATTCCAAGCCTAGGTGCCATTAAGAACTGCAAAAAGTGCAAAAAATTAGTTTGAAGTTGGGAATATTTTTTTAACTTTTTTGTTTAAAATTTGTTCCCCCTTACACGTCATATATATTTTTGGCTTTTCCTCAAGTTTCTCTCTGTTGATAACAGGTAAAATTTAAACTCCCACTATATTATTCTGTCTAGACACTGGGAAACGCCAAAGTCGTTGTTAGACGGTGAGAGACCCAGGTTGAAAAACAGGGATCAAAAAAGGGGATTTATTTTTAGATAACTATTTGTGGTATAAAAAAGTTTTTTTAATTTTTTAATTTTAAGAAAAAGGTCAACTGTAGGGCCAAAGCAAATTTTACCCATAGATAGGCTGGGGAGGTTAATGTGGGAAAAAAAGAAAATGTTGGGGGTACTCAACACAGGGCCACAACTCGTCTTACAGCGATTTGGCGTTTCCCTATATAATCTTTATACAATCTTTTTTGGGCACAGGGGCCCTTGTTGAACGGAAAGGGTACACCCCCGGCTAAATGAACGGCCCGGTGATGACCCCTAGAACAGGTTTTCCCCAGCGCAATGATGAAAAATTAAAACGATTCCGTCCAGGCTCAGGGAGAATTTTTTTTTTATTTTTTATTTTATTATTAACGTCTATCTTTTCATTATAAAAACGATTTACAAAGGAGGACAACAAAAATAAACTAATTACATGTGCAGAAACAACAAAAATTAATTTTCGTAAATATTTAAAATAGAGCATTACAAACAAAAATGCTTTTAACAAAGAATTTTGGTAAAAAAATTGAAGATATTTATGCTTTCAATAAATGAATCAAATATAAAAAAGGGGTGGAAATACAAAAAAAAGAAAAAAAAAAAGAAAAGAAAAAAAAAAAAAAAAAAAAAAAAAAACATTAAAAAAAAAAAAACAAAAAGAAAAAAAACTGTTTTATTAGACGACCCCACTAAAAACGAATATGGGGTTTCCAAAAAATCGGGAACAGCAAAATCGGGGAGTATAATCAAACTTTCCCCGGGAAAAAACCCACCGAACCGAAACTTTATTCTTGGGTTAATCTCTTTTTTGGTTCAAATTTGACTCAATAATAATTTATCAGATTAAAATTTTTTTAAAAAATTTCATGTAAAAAGTCACAGCAATAAACGGACACCTAAATCAATTTGCAAGCCCATCTTTGGGCGGAAACCAAAAATCTAGGCAGAAAAATATATTTGAAAATCATTGTTTATATCAAAATCAAAGCAATAAGAAACCCAAAAAAAAGAGAAAAGCAAAATCAATTAAAAGAGCTTATAATTTTAAATTAACTTTACACAAACACACAGACAATAATTCAAAAAAAATGTAAAAATCAATTTTTTGCTTTTTGATTCTTTATCTTGTTTCAATTTTATTTTTAAAATTTAAAATTCCTAGATCAGTAACTGGCTTCTAATTCATAAAAAATTAAATTCCCAATAGGATACCCTCTGTACAAAATGACTTTCTAAAGCTTCAAATTTAATTAAATTTCCAATGGTTTATTAAAAAAATTTCTATCACGTAAAATTTTTTTAAAAATATTGGGTAGAATCCCAAAAAACATCCTTTAAATATTTTGTATTATTTACCAGCACGCTATATTCTCCTCCCCTAAATCGTAAAACAATCAGACTGAAAAATTGGGTTCAAGGGAAAATGAATCAAACAGATGGTCAATTCTCTTTGGGTAAACATACTCAGTAGAATTTCTTATGCCCAAACCATAAGCAAAAACAATAACAGGTGAATATAAAATCACAAAAACCTCCTTTTCCCCTTCGGTTACAAACCTCTTCATTCTATTTAAAATTTCCAATGCTGATGATACTTTTTACACCTATTCATAATGTTTTTTAAAAATTTAAAATTACAATCGAAACTCCAAGATTTTTAAAATTCATACACTCTAGAAATTAACTTACCATTACAATTTAACGTAAAATGAATATCTTATGCTTCTTCTTTGCCTTATGAAAAACCATAAAATTTGTTTTGCTAAATTAATATCAAGTTCCTGGGTTAAACCCAACATCCCCCTTTTTTAGAACTTCTTGAAGAGTCTTACGATCTTTTCGAATCCACCCTTCTAAAAAAAACCCCAATTCATCAGCATATAAGATTAATGATGCCTCCCATTAATAAAATATATATTATTAAAGAAAAAATAACAGTGGCCCTAAATTGATCCTTGGGTACACCACAAAAATATATTGAATACTTTTGAACATTTTTTGAAGATTTTATAAACATTTTTCTATTTAAAAAATAACCCCCAAAAATTTGAAAAAAAATAGGACTTACTTTAAAACCTGGTTTTTATTTTTTAAAAGAGGTAAAAAAGGTACTAAATCAAATCTTCCTAAGATCAACAAAAAACAGCCCCAACCTTACCTTTACGTTTATAAATCCCTTTATAGAAAAAAATTGTAAATGCTAGAAGGGCACTTTGGTTGACCTACCTTTCCTGAAACCATGCGGGTTTGCACTTAAACCTTTTCAGATGCATCCCTTCATGTAATAACCTTTTGTGTAAATTTTTTTCAAAAATTTTCCCCTAAAATTGGGAAGAGTTGATATAGGTCGATAGAATTCCTTTACTCTTTTCCCTTTTCCCCTTTATAAATAGGCGTTACCCTTGCCAATTTCAGCTGTGGGGGAAAATCCCCTCAAAAAGAAAGGGGAAAATTTAGATACGCTAATAACCCGACTTTTTGATGCGCTTTTCTTAAATACTTGCTGGAATCTCTTAAATTGTTGCAGAGCTTCAAATTTTTAAAAAGGCGTTTAATTGCTGAAATGATTTCTTCATTAGTTACTTTTGTATGCGGAAGTTCTTTTCTTCTCTTTTTTAAATTTTAAAAAAACTTACCAATTTCTTTGAAAAATCTACATGTTACAAAAAAAACTTTTTGTAACAAACGCAATATCTGGATTAGACGTGTAGGTACCCCTTCTCTGTAATGAGGTTTATCACACTTTTTTTTTTCTTTGTTCCCCTGTCAATTTTTAAAAAATGACCATAAAGTTTTTGAAGAAATATCATTATCAAAAGAAGACTTAAAATGCTCACGCTTAGAAAAAAAATCTGATTATTTCCCTTTTCTAACTTCTTGTTTTCCTCCCACGTTGCTCCCTTCAAAAAATTAAAAATTTCTTTGCGCAAGTGGTCTCTCCTATGCATGGATTTCCTAATCTTGCTTTTAAACCATGGGGCTGGCTTCCCTTAAAATTCTTAATTTCAAGGGGTGTGAGGTTTTTTTTAGAGGTCACGACTACTTTAACAAACATTTTAATTTTCATCTGCACTTACGCCATCCCCAATTTTGGTAATGGGACCACTTAAGATACTTATCATTTGTTTCCCAACAACTTCTTATAATTTCTAGTATTTAAAAATTTTAGGAAAAAAATTTTTGTTTTTAATCTTACGAACCAAAAAATTAATTCATGATCACTTAATCCTACAACTTATAAACCGGGCTGAATAATATTTTCATTGTGATTTGCATAACATGATCAATTAAAAGGGAACCCGACCATTTTCCCCTAGTAACAGACTTTATCAATTGTACCAATCCATGTGATTAGTTGAATTTTAAAATTTTTTTCTGGTAATGTCTTTTATAAAATCAATGTTGAAATCACCTAAAAAAAAAACAATTCATTACTTCCGTTTTTTAAATTATTTACAAAACTATCAAAAAAAATCGAAAATTTTCTAATTTTACGTGGGAGCTTTAAACTGCGAAAAAATCATTGGCTTTACATTGGGAAACCCAAAATTTAACTGACTGCAACTCAACATCTATCGGAAATTTAATTTTACACTCGATTCACTTGACATGAACTTTCAGCAATAAAAATAACTACCCTCCCCCACCCTTTCACGATAAATCTTAGCATTTTAAATTTGTCAATAGAAAAAAAACCGTCGGGAACAGATCTCTAGATATTTTTACAGCAACCCAAATATATCAAAATTATACTTGTCAAAAATAACTCTAAAACTCTATGTATTATCCAATTTACGTATTTGAGATGCCCAAGCTTCATTCTTTTGGGCCCAATACAGCTAAACTATTAGCGCAACTCATTTAAATTTTTTGTGGTTTTTTATGGGAATCATGATTAAAAAGATTTGTCAGTAAATTTCATGTACATTTTAGAGGGGGAAGAAACATTCTACAATACCACTCGTCAAAAAACTCTTCTTTTCGGTTTCAGTTCTAGACATTTTTGAACCCCACATTGAAGGCCTTGCTGCTTTTAAAAACTATTATACATTTATTACATTCCCAGGTCCAATTTTGAATAAAATGCCTCAATTGTAAATTTTTTATACTACCCGAGGAAAATATTTCACATACCGACACTCTGGGCTTAGTTTTTTGCTCTTTTTCAAATTACATAGGGTACAACTTTTTTAACCACTTGTTTACCATTTTTAATGAAAGAAATTTGTAAGTTTTAACGAAAAAAATTAATTCAAATTTCCCCTGGGCCCAAATTTGCGTCAGAAAAGTAAAAAATAATTTTTTGAAGTTTTTTTTATATAACAAGCAAACGTTTCCAATTGTTTTTTTGACAAAAAATCAAAAATAAAACCTTTTTTTAAATATTTACTTTTAAAAAAAACTTATGAAAAATTTTGGGTTTCCAATGATCTTCAAAAAAGGGGAAAGGTTTTTAAATGAAAAACAAACTAAAAAATTACTAAAAAATATGATTATAAATTATATTAACCCAAAAGTTTGTCGTCAAGGTGCACACTGAGAAACGTTAACACAAATCTAAATATGTTTAAATCCAAAAAAGATATTAAATGAATTTAAATGTGTTTGCTCACCACACACCTGAACTCTTAATCCCCTTATTGATGAAAAATCACATCTGAAAACCTTGAATGCTTACAAATCCGATTAAAAACGGAGTGTTTTTTTAGGGAAAACAGTTTGTAAAAAAACCCACAAAAGGAGAAAAAACGACTGATTATTCTGTAAATAATGAAAACTAAAATTCCCCTTTCAAGTCACTCGTGTAAAATTCTAAAAGATCAGATGCAGTAAAATTTTTGATATGGGTTTCTTGATTTCCGTGTAAAGACCCCCCCTTGGGGGGGGTTTAGAAAGGCCCAGAGATTCCTCCTGGGCCATCGAAAAAGGCGAAAAAGAGGCAGTCGGTGTGGCCCCCTAAATAAGATCTTGAGGTGACGGGAGATCGCAAAGGGGGCTCTCATCATTTTTTTCATTTCCCACACTCCATTTACTTACAATCTATCTATTTATTACTTTTTCACTTTTTTTTTCCTTACCATCAATGCGGGCCCCCCTTTTGTTTTCAAAAACTCTACCGCGTGTTTGCCGTGCGGTGGCCCCGTGCCGGGGAAAGGGGATCCGGTTGTTGGGGAAAAGTTTCTTGCGAGAAACTGGACCAACACCAACTTGGGCCACCTGCTTCACATAGACGGGAGTTTCAGAACTACCCCCACCGGGTCAATCGGCTATGCAACTTTTTGTCCCCTTTATGTTCCTTTGGGCACCCGGGAATAGATTGCGTAGGTTTATGTCCATGGAGAGCTATGGGAAAAAGGGTGGGAGCCGACCACCTGGTAAAAGACTATGGTCATGTCTTTGGTCCGGACAAAAATGGCCCTTTTTCCTAAATACCATCCTGATAAAAAAAAAGAAATTTTAATGTTTACAAGGCCCTATGTGGTAGAACCAACGTGGGCTATTTTGAGTTTTTTTCCGGGAAAATTTGTGGGGTTGTCCCCTTTTCTACGGGAAAAATTTTAATCAACCCCAATCCCCCCTTTCCCCCCAAAAAAAACAATTACCATAAAAGAAAAGCCCTAGGTTTTATTTAAAACCAAAAATAACATTTGCCTTTGGGTCAAAAACTAAACCTAGTACAAAATTCCCAAAGATTTTGAAAAATAAAATCCTTAAAAAGAACAAACTTTTTTGAAAAAAATATCATCATTTGCAATTAAAAGCGATTAAAGGGAGTAGGGGGGTACTGTAAAATCAGTACGGAAACTGGAAATGGATTGCTTCGGTTGAACTGCTAATGAAAACAGTCTGAACTATTACTTAAAACCACCAAATTTGACTACCTATTTAAATCGAAGTAAGCTGCGAAAACTTAAAAATTTAAGGAAAATTTTTAGTTTCTGTCTAAAATATGTTACCAATGAGGAAAATTTAAGAGGAACTCTCCAAAAAAGGTGTCATTACTTGTTGAATAATGACCCCGGTGATGGAGAAATTTCCAATGGGACAAAAAATCCTCACCTTCAACATAAGATTACCTGAAAAGGTGTTTGTGGGATACCAATTTTAGAGTCAGAACCTAATACCAAAAACCCCCTGAGACTTACCTGTCAAAAATTTGGACACACCAGAATGTCTGTAAGTTGAAATATTTGCAGGAATTGCGGGTTTCAAATCTCATGGTGAAAGGGAGTGTGAACATCAAAAGAGTGTGCAATGTAGTGGGCACATCTTCTTCTTCCCCTGATTTTCCCAGATGGGGGAAGAGAAAAGATTTGTGAGATAAAGGCGGGTTTACAAACTAATGTTTATGAGGCAAGGAAAAGGATAGACAAATTACCACACCATCTAAACTTCCAGTATCATTTTCCAAGCTGTAACATCAAATGTAGAGGCATAATTTCAAAAAATCAGGAAAACACAAACATCTCTAAAACCAAACCTATAAATCCCCAAGTGACGGGTACCACCAGTTGAAGACACACCTTGGGTTTAGGAGAACGAAAAAAAAAGGAAACTATTTAAAATTGCTTTTGATACAGAATCACACAAGATCAATTTAAAAAAACAAAAAAGCAAAACAGGAGCAGGGAAAATCTTTTCAAGAGTTAATTTCCCTGACCGATTCAATTCCGATGGAAAATTAGGTAAATTTTAATCAACAGCAAAAGTCAACACAATGTTGATGTTAAGTTGAAGTAAATTTACCCAAATCACCAAAAAAAGTCAAAAACACAGAAAACCTTAGAGGTTTTTGTGGGTCCAAATGTAAAAAGGTTTTAAAGTTCCCCCAAAAAAAAAACCATCCACGTCGTCACTTACTGATACAGTTGGAGGATCGGTTAAGGATGGGAAACCTTTTTATATTTTAAAAAACCCCATAAAGGGGAATTTAAAAAAACCAAACTGTATTTAAGAACATACAAAAATTTTAAAATTTAAAAGGCTACACTAATATCGGGAAAGTAGGGATTTTATGCAAAACTAGAAGAGCTACAGCTACTCTTACAAAAACCAAAACCCCTTTTCTTATATTTCAAGAAACTTTTTCAAACCAAAATGATAACCTACGGTTAAGGTTTATACATACAAATCTACCGTAAGGATTTTATAGGAGGTGAACGTGCACAGGGGGTTTGCCTTTTTGGGTATGACTCTTGTATGCCACTCAAATTCCCTTGACAACTCGCCTTAGGCCACGCCGTTTCACTTACATTTAAAAGTAAACTAAAAGCTGTTTTTTAATTCCACCACCTTTAAAATTAGCAGACGCGTATGGAGGATTGTCGGATCAATTACATGGACCCGTAACTTGGGTGGTATTTTTAACCCCCACCATACTGACGGGGGGGCAGTATTTTTGATCAACGGGGTTGTGTTGTGCAGATTTTCTACAACCAAAGATGTTTCATTTTTGAACACGGGCCAATGATCATTTCACGTCCTTCTGGGACTTTTTCACCATAGTTTAGTCATGTGTACACCATTGCTATCGCTTGATCCGAGCTAAATGTGCTTTAGATTTAAATGGAAGTGATCATTTTCCAATTCAGGTGAATGTATTAAATACAATACCACACAATCCAGGGAGGATGGAGACTTTCGAAGCTGATTGGGAAAGTTCCAGGAAATTAGTGAAGTCTCTTTGCTCAAGGTGGACTTTACTAGTTCTGTGACCCCAACGTTTTTTAATAATGTGAGAAATGCTTGCTTGAGCAGCAATTCCCGTATACCCCTGACTAGTGGTAAAAAAACGTCGTCGGTCGTCCCTGGTGGAACAAAAATTTGCATTGGCCATAAGGCAAAAAAGCAGCTTTTAAAAAATTAAATACTTTTCCACATTTGAAAATTTAATCAATTTTTAAGCACGGAGAGCGAAAACGGGCGAATTTCAAAATAGTAAGGGCATCATGGGAAGGTATGTATTTCTATAAATTTCAGCACCTCTTTCCCCGATGGTGTGGAAAAAAGGGTTAAAAAAATAATGGACGTTTTAGGGAAACACCATACCCCCTATAAGGATGGCGGGCAATTTTTTAACTCCAGCAAAAGGGGTTTCAGTACGGGAAACATTTTTCATCGGGAAGCAGTAAGCACATTGATCAGAATTTCTAGACACAAGCAGTTTACAAAGCTCGAAAACTTAATTTTCATCTGAAAAGGAGCCATACAAAAGAGCGTTCTCTTTTTGGGAACTCCGTTGCGTTAAGCTCATTACGTCGCACTCTGTGGGAAAACAAAAAGCACAAAGACATGTTGTGCACCTGATATCCCCCATTGGAAGTTATTTTTTATTTCTTAATTTTTTGGGTTGTTGACATATTTTCCCCATTTGGCTAGTGCCCTCTTAATTCCCCTTTCAAACCCCCAAAAAATAAGTCGATGCCGAATTTATATGCCCTATTTCTCTGACAAGTTCTTTTGCAAATTTTTCGAAAAGATGACAAAAAAGACTAATGTGGATCTGGAGACACGCAGTTTTTGGCGAACGTCCAAAGGGATTTCGTCAACGGCGTTGCAACCCCGACCCCTTGGTTCGATTAGAGAAGTTTTTTCAAGAAGGGTTTTTGCAAAACAACATGTTTTTTGGTGGCTTTTTTAAGAAAAAGCATACGATACAACATGGAGAATAATATTCTTCAACAATTCACGAGTGGGGTTTTCGAGGGACAGCCAAAATTTTTAGAAAAAATTTTTAAAAGAAGAACTTTCAAAGTGGTGTTAACAAGTTTGTCAATCGTTCTCACTGGAACAGGTGACCACAAGGGTCGTCTTGTCGGTATCCCTGTTTTCATTGGAATAAAAAAAGTGTGGTGGATTTTATCCCAAAGAGCCTAATGTCGTGCCTATTTGTGAACCCCGGGGAACTTTACAGATCGGTAAATTTTCAACGCCCCCAAAAAAAACGTGCAAATTGGATTGAACAATATAAGGAATGGGCTCGAAAACGGGGGAACGATTTCTCCCGAAAAAAACTCAGTGCATTCACTTTTTCCGTTTCAAGGAAACCAAAATGACCCACAACTATCGTTTTAAAAATGTAGAACTTCTATTTTTAAACAAAAAGTCCGTCTTTCGGCAGGTGTTTGACAAAAAATAAAATTTGGGAAAAACCAAGTGTTTAGTTACGCAAAAAATGCATGTTGAAAATCAACCCATTGAAATTCTCAGTAAACATCGTGGGGGTTCGATAGGACTTCAGTTTGGTTCCAAAGGGGTCTCTAGTTTGCTCCAAGATGGACAGATTTTTCGTAACTCTTCAGCAAGTAAAACCCAACCTTAACTTTAACACTTCCACCCTTTTGTTTTTTGTTTGCTCTTGGGGCATTTCGAACAAACCGGTTCAGCTTGATGCCGAGTCAGGTGTGTCCTCCCTTTTGCAGAAAGGGGAAAACCCCTGATGGGTACGTATGTAATGAAAATTTAAAGTATGCTAACCATCCAGCAAAACGGAATGTTTTAACACGCATATGTCAGACCTTTGATAACAAACCAAGGCATCTCTTCCCCCGGGATTAAGATGTAAAATTTTGTTTTAAACTTATAGAATTTATCTGCCAAAAGTTTTTAATTTTGTTTTTGCAAAAAACCCCCCCGTTTACACCAGAGCCCATTTTTAATTTGACTTTGCGTTTTGATAAAAAATCATTGGTAGGTATTGAAAATTAACTTTAGAAAGATTTCCATGAACATCAAAAGGTTTACTTGGGATTACAGATGGCTCCAAAAAGCAAAAAAGGTTGGGAAATGCCTTTTATTGCTCCACCTTAACGAACGTTTCAGGGTAAGCGACGTGTGTTCAGTTTTTACGCAGATTTTTCGCCATCCGTGAAGCTCTTAAAAAACATTCACGCTGCGTTGTGGAGAATACCTTTTTTGTTTAATAGCTTAAGTTTACTTCAAACTATAAAACTCATGTATTTAGTATATTTTGGTCAAGACTCCAATTTATTAGAAAAAAATAAAAATATAAGGATAATAAAGAGTTTTGGATACCTGGACACGGGGCTAGGGGAAATGAAAACGCGATCGGGCTGCTAAGGGAAACTTCCCGCGTGCGACTTTTTTTTTCAATCTAGTTCCCGTTCCAGAGTAAAGTGGATACAAGCAAAAATTGTTGGATTTTCGACAAGCATCGTGGGGGGTGTTTTCAAAAAAACAAATTGTAGTGTGTGCCCCCATTGACTAACAAAATTTGTCCCCCTAGTCTCGACTCTCAGTAGAGAAGAGGTGGGGATTTTCTAGAATTCGTAAGGCCCTACCCCCTAACACCGGATATCTCTTAAACCCGAGAAAAAGGTATTCCCCTATGTGACACGTGAGTCCTTTAACCGTGCATCATAGCTACAGAATGTCCAAAAAATGATGCTTGCGCACGCAAATTTGATCTCTCCCAATCATATGAAGAATTCTATCAAATAACGGCGACAAACTTTCTAAATTCTCATCCATTTAAACTATTTAACAAAAATTTAAAACACATCTTTCCATTTGTTTCTTTTCTTTTTTTCATTTACCCTACAAACTTTTTTTTTGCTATTACTTTCTTCAAACCAAAATTTTTTTTGTTATTTTTACACTTAGAAAAACAGCTAATCATCAAAAATACCGCATTCACCTTTTTTATTTTCCCTTTTATTCACAGGGGGCGCAAATGACCTAACCCGGGTTAAGCGCCCTTGTTTCTCAGTCGTCGTCGCCGGAAAGATAGAAAATTATCAGGAGATTTTCTAAGCTTTACAGTTGGGGAAAAAAAACAAAGCATTGGCCCTCAATTGGCCCCAAACATGGGTCTGTAATCTAAAGGCATTTAAAAGGGAAAAATTCCACTCGCAAACATCACTGATAGAGGGAAAAAATTGAGAGAGCTCTGGAATCGTCGTCGGGTACACCCCCCCCTTCCTTTACGACCTTCCGACGACGGTGACAAAGACAAACGAACATGACAAAAAACCCCCTGACGACCCCGACGCGGGGGCCCTCCCCTTTTCTTTTTTTTACCCCCGGGGTATTTACCAGCACCAGCAGGGATTTTCCCCCTATTCCCTAGGGAAGAGTGGTGATTTTGACCAAAACGGTTTTCGCACCCTTTTAAACCATCTAAAAAAATAAAAAAGGGCTTGGGACTAGCCTTTTTTTTAGAAAGGACGGGCAACGACGACAAACGGTTTTTACGCACCCCGAACCAAAAAATATCAACCACTTCTCTGTTTGCCCCCGGCCCCTTTTTTTTTGGGGGGGGGGGGGGGGTTATTTTGGGAAAGGGCGCGTCCCGTCCCCCACGACGACTGCAAAGCTCGCATTCTAATTTCGGGAAGTAATAATATACTTCCTCTTACCCCTGATGCTTTCGAGTAAAAAAAACCCCTGCTTTCCTCGCCTTAAGGGCCCTATTCTTAAATAAAGGTTTAATATGCACATTAACAAACGGAGCGACCACAGACTTTCCTTTTGCTTGCGCGAGTAGCGAGGGGTAAAGTATGTAGTTTTTGAATTTAATTAAAAGTCATATTACTTAAATTGACTTTAGGTATTGCCTTTTCTTGTGATCCCCCCACCCCAAACGAAGTGTATATGTTTTTTTGACAGCCAGCTTGGACAGAAGCCATGCATGAAAAACAAAATAATAAAATCGATTTGGGTTCTCCAAGGTCTTGTTTCCCGGGAAACAAGTAACCTTGTTCATCTGATCGCAAATTTTAGGGTGTGTTCTTTTTTACTAAGTGTTTTTTAAAACTTTTGAAACTAGGATCAAATTTTTCACATTTTATATCTTGTGAGTTAAATCGCAATGGATATTGTCATTTTTTAGCAGTTCTGGTTACCGGGCAGGATGTCTGATAAAAATTTACTCAATCTATTTTTCCGTTCGGCCGTATGAGCCCGGCAAACAGACAGAAAGAATTTTAAATACATACAAAGGTCAGGCCCTGGGCCCGATCGGTAAAGATAGAAAAACTCGTTTTGCTGCGCTCATGTTAATGATGCAGGTGTTTATTTTAAAATAAATAATATATTTTTTTTAGAGCAGGGTACTAACTTAGTTTTTTATAAAATGATTTTCAGTGGCTGACTTAAATCAAAACGACCAAGCCAACCCTCAGGCCCCGACGTAAACGAGATGAGCGATAACCAACCAAAAAATTTGATAATTTTAATAAAAAATATGCAATCAGTGGTTTTGGGGGGTGCGAACACCCGCGAATAAAAGCCAGTATCAACAACTCCGATTTTAGAACAACTCTAAATTTATTATGTGCTTCGTTCTAGGATTTCCAAAAATCACCGTTTACGAACTCCTAAGACACGAATGATGGAGAAGTTCAAATCAGAATTAAAAAACTTTTGACTTTAGCGGGAAACGAACCCTGGGCCTTTTCATTGGAAACAGATACGCTAAAACAAGCCAACGAGCCAAAAAAACATTTATTTTTAAACCTCGATACAATCATACACAATTTTTCATTTATTAAAGTTTTGCATTTTTAAAACATATATTTTTTGAAAAGAATCTTACATCAAACATCCCTTAAAAAATATCATTTTCAATATCAAGGGGCGCAAAATTTAACTAAAACCGGTTTTAAGCGCCCTAGTTTTTCACGTTTTTCTTAAGATCATGGTCCTTGCAGATTCCCTATTTCAATGCCTTTTCTGTGTAGGTTAGATTCTCAAAAAATTCCTTTTTAAAAAAGGGTTT
>JAMZAV010014943.1:0-12613 GCA_024449915.1 Sweltsa coloradensis | reverse complement strand
AGGGGGCCTAGCCCTAGGCAAAAGCTGAAATCACTGCCACAACAATTTGTCTGTGACTAGGCCCAGCCGAATCTAGGACACATGCCTTAGTACATATTTTAAAAAGTAAAATGTTCTAATGTAAAAAAAGGGCCAAAACCTCCCAAATCAACGACTTCATCGAGTAAACACCCAAGATCTTCTAACAAAAACTCATCAGTATCGTCCAAGAAGTCTTCATAATCACCGTCATCGGTATTAGAAGAATAATCATCTTCCATAGCCTACTTTAATTCAACCGACATAGTAAATATACATCACTAGGAGTACGTCTAGAGCTAGGAACTTCAATTTTTGACACAAACCCCAAAAACGCAAAAGACGGCTTTTCACTACAAAATCGGGGAAAAGTCGATGCCGTTGCCAAACTGTTTTGTTGTTGTAAAAGCATTTCCCTACAACATACAACGTGGAGAAAATGGGCGGCTAAAACGCGTCATCACTTTTTCCCGGGGGGGGGGCGGGAAATTTAAATACTGAAATATTATTTACTAGGCCGCTGCAAAACGTTTTTTTTTAGTCGCGTTGAGGGAAACCCTTTTTTTGTAATTTTTTTAGTTTGCGGGGGCCTCTTTACTTTTGAAAGTGTTTTTTAAAGCATTGAGGAGATTGTTGTAAAGTTTTTTTGTTACTTGTTCATTGTTATTATATACCTAAAAAAAACTTATATTAAATCCCTTTATTTCTAGGGTTTTCTCCCTTATTTTTTCAACTTTTTTTTTCAAAAGCTACTACATTTTTTTTTTATTATTTTTTTTTTTATTTATTTATTTATTTATTTGGACAACAATAAAAATCAAAGTACAGAAAGTTTATAACGTTTTCCCCTGTAGTCCATTTTTGCTAAACATAGACAGTTGTTACATAATATTAAATAATAAATATAGGTATTTTACAAAATATTTATGGCCTATACCTATTATATGGTCCTCCTACTAATATAAAAAATATCAATTTTTTGGTAGTTTTGTCTGTCATAAAGTCTTTTTTGCTGTAGTATGCCTTTTTTATTTGGGAAATTTTGTTAGTTCATTTTTGAATTTATGTGTTCTGTTATGTTTTTTATTGATTGGGGGGTTTATTGAATAGAGTTTTATTCAAATAACAGAGTTTTTTTGACCTAGGTTTGTACGATATTTGGGTTTAAAATGGAGGTTTTTTTTGTTCCTTGTGTTGTGGGGGGTGATGCCCCTGTTGACTGGAGAGTGTGGATGTTTTTTTTTATGACTAAAAATTGACTTTAGAATGTAAAGGGATGTAAATGTAAGAATGTTTTGTGTAATAAAATAGGGTTTGCAATGCTCCGTCGGCTTAAAGGGGACATAATGCCCTGATTTTCGTTTTTTGCGTGTGAATACCTGTCGATATGAGTCGTACCCCAAAATTCGATTCCATATCTCAAATGCGATTCAAAAAGAAAAAGTAACATATTTTAGCAGTTTTATATGTTGCTTATTGTTTGAGCCTTAATTTCAAAACAAGCTGAGTGAGTTTTTGGGGATTAGGGGGTTGATGTGGGCATGCCCGGTTAAATTTTTCTATTTTTTATTCCCAATAAATCACCAAACCTTAATGTTAGGGTGACCAACGTCCCGAAAAATGCGGGACAGTCCCCGAATTTGACGCAATTGTCCCGCGTCCCAAATATTTCATTTCGGACCCCTTTTGTCCCAAAATTTGGGAAAATTTCAAAATTTATTTTTTTTGTTTTTAAAAAAAATTAAAAATTTGAAATTTCAACTGAAAAAAAAAACAAAAAAGCAAAAAAATCAAAGAAGCGGCTTTTAAATTTAAGGATTGTGGGCTCACTCCCTACAAAGGATTTGTAGGTGGTACGATTTCCCCCACAAAGCGAATTGGGTGTTTTTTTTTTTCAAGGTTTTTTTTGTTTTTGATACACAAAAGACATATTTCAGTATTAAATCCAGATCGTTTTTTTTCTGAAAAAGCTCAAAATCACCCCAAAAAAACCCTGATTTTAAATTTTCGCCTGCGGCGCTGTTTTTGGGGGGGGCTCCCCCCCCAAAAACCCCCCTGCTTTTTTCCCTGAAAGAGTGCCCCAAAATTCACTCCTGATCGGGGTCCCCCTACTTAATGCCCATGTAAAAATAACTTTGAGCCCCATTTTTTTGGGCCCCACTGTTTGGTCAGAATGGGGCCCAAAATGTCTCAAAAATTCGCACTAAAAACGAAAAAAATCGTAAAAGTACATAGTCTGAGAAATTAATTTTCGATTGTCCCCAAAAAATGCCTTTTCCCCGGGTAAGGGGCGAACAAACAGAAAAATAAGAAAAAAACATTGGTGCAAAATTTTTTGGGGACAGTAAATTAAAGTCTTTGCTTCGCTCATCCAACTTATTTTATTTTATCCAACATTTTAGTTTAAAGGGTTTCCCCCCCCCCCCCCCCCCCCAAGGGAGAAAAAATTTAAGATGTAAACTTTCACATCCCTTCAAGTTTTAAAAAGAAATAAACCCCCTTAAAAATTTTAATGTGTCGTATTGATGTTTTTTAAAAATTTTCCCCCTTAACGGGGAATTCAAAAAGTTTAAAATTTGACATCTAGCACATAAAACTTTAATTATTTAAAGCAGTTTTTTATGGCTTTTTACCAAATGACTTTTTTCATCACCTTTTCAGTTGTCACCTTTACCTTTTCACCAGTTTTGTATTTTTTTTTTTATTCTTTTTGGGGCTTTCAGCCTTTAAAAAATTAAAAAATATAAATATATATAACCCTACTTTTGTTATTAAATTTTTTCTTGCTGTATTTTTTTAAAAATTTTAAAATTGTATAACTTGTAATTTTTTAAAATTACGTGTAAAACGTATTTGTATTGTTTTGAATTGTTTTTGATTGTTTTTTTAGTTACCTTTTTGGGGGGTAATACCTGGTCTGTTAGAGATCAAAAAAATAATAAAAACCTTCAAAATTACCCGATCCCCAAAAAAACACAGCTGTTTTCGAGGGGGCGGGGTTTTCCAAGATATTTTTAAAAATTTATTTTTCAGTGAACCCCCTTTGGGGCTTCTGTTCGCACTCTAACTCCAAAATACTTATTTAGACAGGCATCTGTCCCTTGGGCGGGTTTCTCACATAAATTTGTTTTCTTTATGACTAATAACAGCCCTACAAACAATTGTACCAAATTAGCGGTGGGGCGCAGGAACGTAGCCCCACACGTACTCGATCGGGTTTGGCGTGTTTAAATTTTCTGTTTTTAAAATGTTTTTTTAAATGTTTTTTTAAATGTCTGTCGTCCGGTCCCTACGGCCGAAGGGCCAAAATAGACTACTGAAATTTTAACAGAATCCGTGCCCAGGTAACTGAGAACTGCTAACTAAATGAGCAAAATCTGTTGCGTTTTAAACCTGCAAGAAAAAAAAAAACTAAAAAATACTTTGAAATGTTGGGGATTTTTTACGACAAAAGGTTTTCATTTTGAAAAAAAATTTTTTGTTTGTTATTTTACCTGGGTGTGAAAAGCCGTGCCAGGTTAAAGATGTTGGGGCGTCAAAGGGACCCCCAAATTCCGTCGTAGTTGAGTAAACCTTTCAATATTTTCCGTATTTCGTACGGCTATGTTTTTCCCTAGTATTGTCACAGATGATGGGCTACACTGCGTTTTTACATTTAAAAAATGTTAAATAATAAAAAATACAATCCAAAATTACAAAATCTTTCCCCACTATTGAACCCCCGTCTCCCACATTTCGGCTATAAGGGCGCCCTTTAGCCAACTCACTAGGGAAACGCCAAAGTCGTTTTTTAGACGATGAGAGAGTCATGTGTTGAGTAACGGGAAATTTGCATTTAAGTTTGATTTTAATATTCGTATAAAAAATAGGGTATTTAAGTTTAGGTCATAGTTTTTGGGATAATGCTCCACTGTACCTAATAGGCTAGGGGGGGCCCAAGGGAGGGGGGGAAAAAAAGGAAAGTTAAAAAAAACGTTGTTTAGACGAGTTAGAGGTCATTTGGGGGAGTACGCGGGAACATTTGCATAAAAATTTGATTATAAAATTTTGTATAAAAAATAGGTATTTTAAATTTAGGTCCCAAATTTAGGCCATAGTGTCCACTGTAGCCTAGATAGGCTAGGGAGGCCCAAGGTAGGGGGAAAGGAAGTTAAAAATCGTTGTTTGACATTAGAGAGTCATTGTGGGGGAGCGGGAACATTTGCATAAAAGTTATTATAAAATTTTGTATAATAAAGGGGATTAAGTTTAGGTCAATTTTTTGGCCATAATGCTCCCCGTAGCCCAGATAGGCTAGGGGGCCTAAGGTAAGGGGAAAAAAGGGAAGTTACCGGCCCGGGGATCAATACTGGCTCATCCTCTTAACAACGACTTTGGCGTTTTCCCTAGTAATTAGTCGCCCATTTGGGTTGTTTGTTACAATCTGTAAGTATAGGGAGTTGTTTCTTTTCCTCAAATTAAATCATGTACTGCTTACACCGTGTTGACTTGGGCCCCGAAATAGCCCCAACTTCCAACAGTAAAAATTGGATGAGCGTAGCGAGCGTAGCGAGCGAAGCGAAGATTCCATTCTACTACACTGGAGAAAAAATTCCGGAATGTTTTTTTCCTTTTTTTTGTATTTTTGTCTGTTTGTCCGCACGTTTTCCGGCTAAACCGATACTCCGATTGCGATGAAATTTTTATGGTGACCTTCGAAATCTCTTAACTTAAAAACTGCCCACGTTTTTGAGCGCAATCGAAAATTATTTCTCATGAAAATCGCAATTTTACGATTTTTTTCGATTTTTAACAAAATTCTTCGATTTATAACACCTTACGTCATGCTTTGTCCGATTGTAATAATTTTTTCACACAACCTTAATTTTATGAATTTATATATTTGTGTGAATTTTGAGCGTTTTCGAAAGATAAATTTCTTTAAAAAATCGCAATTTTACGACTTTTTTCGATTTTTTTTAAAATTTTTTTGGCTTATGCAGTAGTTTAAATAAATTTTCACAGAACCTTAATTTCATATATTTATATATTCGTGTGAAATTTGAGCGCAATCGAAAGAATTTATTTCTTTTGAAAATCGTAATTTTACTATTTTTTTCTTTTTTAAAATTACGATTAATTAAAAAAATTAAAAATTAAAGTTTATTTTTTTTATTTTTTTATTTAAATTAATTTAAAAAAAATTCTCAAGTTAATAATGATTTTTTCATAGTACAACTGAAAATCCGCATAACACTTAACAACTCAATGCACCAATTACGCTCATCCAACAACGCGGCGGAACTTAAGCGTTTTCCTAGTGTATTTTCATTGTAGAGAAATTATTTTGCTGGCGTAAGGCCTATTTTATTGCAATAGTAAAAAACTTTATTTATTTTTTAAACAAAGCTCTGCCTTTACATTAAGGTTGCCGTAAGACACAGAATAACAAAA
Source organism: Sweltsa coloradensis (assembly GCA_024449915.1). Taxonomy (NCBI): domain Eukaryota; kingdom Metazoa; phylum Arthropoda; class Insecta; order Plecoptera; family Chloroperlidae; genus Sweltsa; species Sweltsa coloradensis. The sequence goes on along the minus strand of JAMZAV010014943.1, from coordinate 7,162 downwards.
ATTAAAATTAATTTACATTTATACAAATTACATTCTAAGTAAAATTAGTTACAGATTATGAAATATTACATGAAATTTTTTTTTTTTTTAAAACAACGCTTATATTTAAATGTACTAGAAAGTAAAAAAATAAATTTTCGCCCAACAAATTTTTGCCTTACTCGGAAACTAAAAGCGTTGGGCGCTTTCCTTCCATGAACAACAAAATTCTGTAATCTATGTCAATACCGTAAGCGCCCAACGCTTTTAATTTCCGAGTAAGGCAAAAATTTGTTGGGTGAAAATTTATTTTTTACTTTTTAGTAGGCCCCTACATTTAAAAATAAGCGTTGTTTAAAAAAAAATTTTTTTCATGTAATATTATTAATTTATACTTTCTGGTTAACGATAATGTATTTATTTTTTATATTTTTTATTTTATATTGTATTATATTATAGCCCTATTACTTCGGGAAGTGGGTGAAATATCAATTCCCATATAAAACGTTAATTATTAATTACGATGAATTAATTGATTAATGAGTGAATCTGTTAATTGATTCATCTATTTTCATCAAGAATACATATGTGTGAAAAATTTCAGCTCGATTGGATATTGAGAAGTGGGTGAAATATCGATTATAAGATTCCGTCCAGACAGACAGACAGACAACACAGACAGACAGACAGACAGACAGACAGACAGACAGACAAGCACAATAAGCTAATATAAGCGTTGTAATGAAATATCGATTATAAGATTTATTTCGTCTAGACAGACAGACAGTCAGACAGACAGACAAACACATGAAGCTAATATAAACGCGTTGTAATAAAAAATGAAATGAAGAGAAAAATGAAGTGTGAAAGTATGATTTCTGAAGTATAAAAAACAAATACTGATTTATACTTGTTACTTCTCGCTATGGCCGTAGAACATTATGAGATCAGATGATTTATGCATAATTCCTAATAAAGGGCATCGTTATTGATTAATTGGATGAGCGAAACGAAGATTCCATTTCACTACACTGGAGAAAAAAAATCCGGAATGTTTTTTTTTTTTTTTCTGATTGTTAGCACGATTCCGGCTAAACCGATACTCCAATTGCGATGAAATTTTCTGGAGACCTGCGAAATGTCTTAAAACTGCCACGTTTTTGAGCGCAATCGAAAAATTATTTCTCATTAAAATCGCAATTTTACGATTTTTTTCGATTTTTAAAAAATTTCTTCGACTTATAACACCTACATGCTTTATCCGATTGTAATGATTTTTTTATAGAACCTTAATTTTATGAATTAATATATTCGAGTGAAATTTGAGCGCAATCGAAAAATAATTTCATATGAAAATAGCAATTTTACGATGTATTTTTATTACTTTTAAAACATTCTTCGACTTATAACACCTACATGCTTTATCCGATGGTAATGATTTTTTCACAGAACCTTAATTTTATAAACTAGGAAAACGCTAAAGTCCCGCCGCGTTGATGGATGAGCTTTTTAAAGTTTTTAGTTTGCGTGGGATATCTTTACTTTTGCAAGTGCTTTGTTTTGCTGCCTACGCATTGTAGGCGATTGATTGTTGTCAAGTTTCTATTGTTTCTTGTCAATTGGTATTATTTACCGTAAAAAACTTATATTAAAAGCTTTATTTCTATGGATTCTGGCTAACTTTTTCAACTTTTTCTTTCAAAAGGTACTAAATCACTATAACCTAATGTCCATGTGTAATATGAACGTTGTAGCCCCACCCTTTTGTTCAATTTGGGCCCAAATGGCACGAAAATATCGCACAAAAAATCAAAAAAACTTATATTAAAAGCTTTATTTTCTATAGATTCTGGCTAACTTTTTCAACTTTTTCTTTCAGAAAGAAATACATCACCATTACCTTAATGTCCATGTTGAAATATTAACGTTGTAGCCCACCCGTTTGGTCAGAATCGGCCCAAATGTCACGAAAATATCGCACTAAAAATCGAAAAAAATCGTTAAAGTACGATATTCATGAAAAATATTTCTTCGATTGTCCCCAAAAAACGAAGCAAGTCTAAGTTCAAAGATTTCGAAGGTCCTGTCAAATTTTCATCAAGATCGCATATGCCGTTTGCCCTGGAGAGAACGAACAACAAACAGACAAAAAAAAAAAAAAAAAAAAACACCTTGGGCTAAATTTTTTGGGGGTCGGTGAAATTGAAGTCTTCGCTTCGATCATCCAATTAATATATTGGGTGAAATTTGAGTGCGATCTAAGAAAAATTTTTCTTATGAAATCGCAATTTTTACGCTTTTTTCGTTTAAAAAAAAATCTTCGACTAGTAACACCTACATCTTTATCCGATTGTTGGATGAGCGTAGCGAGTGGAGCGAAGACTTCAATTTTTACTGACCCCCCAAAATATTTAGCTCTGGTTTTTTTTTTTTTTTTTTTTTTTTTTTTTTGTTTTTCCGTCTGTTTGTTCGCTCGATTCCGGGCAAACGGGATAGCGATCTTGAATGAAAATTGTAAGGGACCTTCGTTTTCTCTGAACTTAGAGGTGTATTGTTTTTGGGTACAATCGAAAAAATATTTCTCATGAATATCGTACTTTTACGATTTTTTTCGATTTTTAGTGCGATATTTTCGTGACATTTGGTCCGATTCTGACCAAACGGGTGGGGCTACAACGTTCATATTTCACATGTACATTTAAAGGGTTTGGTAATGTAGTACCTTTTGAAACAAAAAGTTGAAAAAGTTAGCCAGAATTCAACGAAATAAAGGTTTTAATATAAGTTTTTTTTAATTTTTAGAGCGATATTTTCGTCCCATTCGGGCCGATTCTGACCAAACGGGTGGGGCTAAAACGTTTTAGATTTCACATGACATTAAGGTTATGGTAATGTAGTACCTTTTGAAAGAAAAAGTTGAGAAAGTTAGCCAGAATCCACAGAAATAAAGGTTTTAATATGAGTTTATTGAGGTTTAAAATCCCAAATTAACACGTAACAATAGAAACTCTTTTTCACAATCACCTACAATGCATTCAAAAAGCACTTGCAAAGGAAAATTTGAAAAAAAAAACGCAAAAAACGCAAAAAAAAAATTTTACAAAAAACGCTCACCCATCAACGGGCGGGACTTTAGCGTTTTCCTAGTATATTTGTATGAAACTTGAGCGCAATCGAAAAATAATTTCTTTATGAAAATCGCAATTTTAAAGCTTTTTTCCCTTTAAAAAAAACATACGCTCATCCAACAACCCCGCCTAAAAAAGCGTTTGCGAAGCTTCCTAGTTGGATGAGCGAAGCGAAGAATTCAATTTCACTGACCCCCCAAAAAATTTAGCTCGGTTTTTTTTTTTTGTTTTTTTTCCCGTCTGTTTGTTTTTCTCTCTACCGGGCAAACGGCATATGCGATCTTGATGAAAAAATTTGACACGACCTTCGTTTTCTTTGAACTTAGAGGTTTTATTGTTTTTGGTACAATCCAGTGGCGGCTCGTGAGGGAGGGCTGCAGGGCGGGCAGCCCCCCCTGGCAATTTGATCCATCATTTTTAATATTATGAATATTCCGCCACAAATTACGTTTTATTAAAAAAAGTGTAATTTATTGTGCAAAATGTGTTTCTAAAAATTTTTTTTCCCTTTAAATATTCTTTTGAGTGCGATCACATTTGAATGCGCACGTTTTTGAACGCCGCCCGCGTCAGGAACTCTGTAGCCGGTGATACTGTGGCCCTGCAGCTTTTGCAGTCCTCACCCTAGAGCGTAAGCGCGGGTGGAAGCGGGTGAGCGGGGTCGTAATGCCGGGAGGGGTTGTAGGGGAATTACTGCTGCTTGGGTCTGCACTGTCTGCAGTCCTTTTGCCGTAGCCAGCCAGTTCCCGCGACAGCGACGTGTTCCTGCACACACTCGCAACGCTGGCAAGCTAGTGGGCTATCGTAGTGGTCGCAAATAAATTATATAATAAAGGAGCAATTCAATTTTTACAATTGCTTTTTGGAAAAACCTGGAAGTGTCATTTTCTGAAACTTTTTAAGCTTTTACGCATTCTTGTAACAACTCCTATGACCACTGCTGAACCAGAGACACCATGAGTCAAGATCGTCTATGTGCATTGGCGATGTTGTAAATAGAAAAAAAACATGATCAAGGAATGCCTGACTTTAACCAAAAAGTTATTAACAAGTTTGCATTTGCTAAAAACTAGGCGCATTGTCCTTAAACTTCAAGTAGGCCTAAAATGTTCATGTTAAGAGTATAAAAAATTTATGTATGTGTTCTCTAAATACCAGTTTGATTTTTTTCTTTCTAGATTAATAAATGTTACAAAAGACTCATCAATAAAAAACAATATAATTATAACCCTACTCGAAAATGTATAATATACTGTAAATCATTTCATAATTTTATTTTTAAATTTTAGCTTTGAATTACCAAAATAAAATAATAATTGATCAAAACTTCAATACTTTACTCAAAATGGGTGACCAGACGTCCCGAGCCTACCTGTCTCAGATCGCACTACAGGCTATCTTGAGGGTAAAATGACCCCAAAATTTTTTCGCCTCCGGCGGCTGGGGCTTCGCCCCAACCCCGTAGAGCTCACGCAAGTACATACTACCCAAATTAGATTAAACCCACTGCAGACCCCCCACGGTAAAATACTCACGAGCCGCCACTGGTACAATCGAAGAATATTTCTCATGAATATCGTACTTTTACGATTTTTTTTCGATTTTTAGTGTGATATTTTCGTGACATTTGGGCCGATTTTGACCAAACGGGTGGGGCTACACGTTCATATTTCACATGGACATTAAGGTAATGGTGATGTATTGCTTTTTGAAGAAAAAGTTGAAAATTTTTGCCAGAATCTATAGAAATAACGCTTTTAATATAAGTTTTTTGATTTTTTTGTGCGATATTTTCGTGCCATTTGGGCCAATTCTTACCAAACGGTTGGGGCAACAACGTTCATATTATAATGGACATTAAGGTTATGGTGATGTAGTACCTTTGAAAGAAAAGTTGAAAAAGTTAGCCAGAATCCATAGAAATAAAGCTTTTAATAAAAGTTTTTTTACGGTAAATAATACCAATTGACAAGAAACAAAAGAAACTTGACAACATTCACCTACAATGCGTAGGCAGCAAAACAAAGCACTTGCAAAGTTAAGATATTCCCACGCAAACTAAAAACTTTAAAAAGCTCATCCATCAACGCGGCGGGACTTTAGCGTTTTCCTAGTAACAATTAACTAACTGTCGTAACATTTGCCATAGTTTGAAAATTGTATTGACCTAATAACGCTCATACACCAACGCTTCTGAAATTAATGCTTGTGGTTTATTTGTGATGATCGTAGCGAAGACTTCAATTTTACTGACCCCTCAAAAATTTAGCTCCAATGTTTTTTCGTTTTTTCGTTTTTTTTGTTTTTTCTGTTTGTTCGCGCGCTACTGGGCAAACGGGATATGCGATCTTGATGAAAATTGGAGGGGATCTTCGAAATCTCTGAACTTGACCTGCCACGTTTTTTGGTACTAGGAAACGCTAAAGTCCCGCCGCGTTGATGGATGAGCGTTTTTTTTTTGTAAGGTTTTTTTTGGCGTTTTGTGCGTTTGTTTGCACTGTTCCTTTGCAAGTGCTTTTTGAATGCATTGTGGAGGTGATTGTTGTCAAGTTTCTATTGTTATTTGTTAATTGGTATTATAACACTTCAAAAACTCATATTAAAACCTTTATTTCTGTAGATTCTGACTAATTTTTTCAACTTTTTCTTTCAAAAGGTACTACATCACCATAACCTTAATGTCCAGTGGTGAAATCTGAACGTTGTAGCCCTACCCGTTTGGTCAGAATCGGCCAAATGTGACGAAAATATCGCACTAAAAATTGAAAAACTAATATTAAAACCTTTATTTCTATGGATTCTAGCTAACTTTTTCAACTTTTTCTTTCAAAAGGTACTACATCACCATAATCTTAATGTCCATGTGAAATATGAACGTTCTAGCCCCACCCGTTTGGTCAGAATCGGCCCAAATGTCACGAAAATATCGCACTAAAAATCGAAAAAAATCGTAAAAGTACGATATTTATGAGAAATATTTCTTCGATTGTACCCAAAAACAATACACCTCTAAGTTCAGAGAAAAACGAAGGTCCGGTCAAATTTTCATCAAGATCGCGTATGCCGTTTGCCCGGAATCGAGCGAACAAACAGACGGAAAAACAAAAAAAAAAAAAAAAAAAACAAAAAAAAAAAACACCCGAGCTAAATTTTTTGGGGGGTCAGTGAAATTGAAGTCTTCGCTTCCGCTCGCTACGCTCGCTCGCTCATCCAACAATCGAAGAAATGTTTCTCGTGAATATCGCACTTCTACGATTTTTTCCCGATTTTTAGTGCGTTATTTTCGTGACATTTGGGCCGATTCCGACCAAACGGGTGGGGCTACAATGTTCATATTTTACATGGACATTAAGGTAATGGTGATGTATTGCTTTTTGAAAGAAAAAGTTGAAAAGGTTAGCCAGAATCCATAGAATAAAGGTTTTAATATGAGTTTTTTTTTAGGTTTATAATAACAATTAACAAGTAACAATAGAAACTTGTCAACAATCACCTACAATGCATTCCAAAAACACTTGCAAAGGAAAAGTGATCCCGCGCAAACTAAAAACTTACAAAAAAGCTCATCCATCAACGCGGCGGGACTTAAACTTTTGAAAATCAGGTTTTTAGAGTGCATTTGGTGCGTTTTAGAAAAAAGTGGTGGGCGGAATGCAATACGGAAACAATGTAGTTTGTGTGAACCAATTTGTTTTGTCGTCATGTCGAGCTTACAATTTACAGCATTGTCCTAGATTGCAACATTATTATAAACGTTTGATCTTATTTTCGGGGGCGCGCCGTTTCATCGACACTTCGTTTCATCGACACCGCCGTTTCATCGACAAATTCATTTAATATTTGAAATGTTCGTGACCGCCGTTTCATCGACACTCCGTTCCTCGACAAACTGTGAGTATAGCTGGTCTGAAAACTCATCTGCGCGCGGATTTTGTATTGCTCCGACATAAGGTTCTGCTTGTAGTATACGATGTGATATGAATTTTCCAAACATTAAGTATCGTTATTGTATGGTATTGTATGTTGATAATACACTACATAGATTTTGACTATTA